>VWZV01008989.1:0-14277 GCA_013397155.1 Irena cyanogastra | reverse complement strand
AAATTTAAAAAAAAAAAGTTCAAAATCCCTCCACCTCTGCTTATTTGTGTGAATAAAGCAGGAAAGTACAATTTGCTTCTTATTTACCTTTGCCCTTTATACTCTTATCTTCATATTCTTTTTGGAAATGTAAGCCAGGATCACACAAGGAGTACAGGTAAGGCAGCATCTGCCAACCACACAGGAAGGACTGTGGCATGTTTTTGGAAGAGAAGAAAAAATGGAATTCTGTGTGTGCTTGGTGAAAAAAAAATCCTACATTTCTCCTGAATTCCAACAGAAACAGTTATTTGGTATTGAAATCTATAAAAAACCCTTGAATGGTGCTTATATAGAGCCAAGGAAAAACAACATCATGGGCATACAATGTAGTTTGCCATCAATCACGGTATTACCAGCTGTTTAGGAAAATACTATTATTCTACACTGTTCTGTTTCCCAGGAAAAACAGTAAGACTGAACACAAAGCAGACCTCAGCTTAAATTCTGGAAAGCTACAAAGGTGACTTGCCCATGCACTCAGCAGATGATTGGTGAATGAGAATGTTTGGGTCTGGACACACTGGCACACACCTATATTTATTAATGATGGTAATAAAGCCAAATGCACAGCTTCCAACCTCTCTGCCTGTGAACAATTACCTAAGATGCTCTTTTTAATATTTTTGTTTGTTCTTTTCAAAACCAAAATACTCATGATGGCAGAAATTAACTTTATTCCCCATTTTTACCTCTCTCTCTGTGATGCTTGCAATGGAAGTATGACAAATATGTAAGGCTCTAAGGTCAAAGGTGAGGCCTGTTTGTTTGACCCACTCTTAAGATTAGATAACTTCTTTCCTAAGGTGCAAAAACATTATTGTCGTGCAAAACAACAGTGTCCAACTTTGCCTTGTTTGTGAGAATGCCAAGTAACAGGCATGTATCACATTCTCAAAAGCATTAAATTATAGTACCAGAGAACACATTTGGTAGTGATGGCAGCCTGAATACACTCATGTTTTGTTTGCAAATTCCTGCTTCTCTCTGCCCAAACATGGGAAAATTCTTGCTCTTTGTATTTAATCTGTAAATCTAAGACTATGGCTTAGATGTATCAAGTTTCATCAAAAGCACCAGTGACAAAATTGCAAGAATAACTTAGAAATGTCTGACCACAAAATAATGCTATTGAAATGACTGAAAGACTGCATTTAGTCTATAGCAAACCCTGCATTTGCCTATTGTCCCCAAAGCCTATGATTTTGAGGCACATAACCCAGAAATCAAGCACAGCAAATTACTTTTCGTTTTGGATACTTAAAATTTTGCTCACAACTCTAAGACATCAACATCACAACTGATCTCCTTCGTAATGAAGAAGTGCACCTTCATGGAAATATCAGGCTTTTCTCATTAGTGAAAAACAAGCTGAAACATACTGCTGTTAACAGTTTTAATACTTCTGTTTATCACAGTCACTAATGTTATCACACTTAATCCTCAAAATTGGATTCAATTTACTATTTCTGATTGGAGAAAAACAGTGCTAACAATTGTAATTTCCACTTCTGGAAAATTCCACATGCAAGAATTTTCCATTCTTGTTTGCTGAAATGAATGCTTTAAACTACAGCTGGCAAGAAAATAAAATCTATTCAAAGATAAGTGAATCCCATCTGTGGAATATTTAATAATCTAGTAGATGTTCAGCTAGGACATAGTAGTCAAAGGTACAAACATCTTGCTCTTTCTCAGTAAATAGCACTAACTCGTCTAAGGTTAACATACCAATAATGAGCTGCAAACATTTTATGCAGAGTAGAACAGCTTAACCTCAGAGAAGCAGAGACACTTCAGCTGTACATGTCAGTTGAATAAAAACTGACTTCACTGTAAAAAAGTTTTCCTTAAACAAATTCTTAAGCTAAATACAACTTGTGCTATTATACATTAGAAATGCAGTCCAAAGGGAGAAACATTGAAAGTCACAACTGTGAGGTTCCAGTGAGTGACTCTTGGCTTTAAAGAACTCTTTCAAACTTTAACTGGAGTTCAGACTCTAAACTTAAGCTAGTCACACCACGATTCAGTTCATCTGCAGCTTTACATGACATTTTTAGAGCTACATCGCCACTGTGCAATTGTAAATATTTCGATACAGGAAAGTTCAATCTGAAGTCAATTAGGGCCAGATTTTCTCTGCCTTATTTCCCTGTGTGAATCGTCCCCTTGACTTCAGCAGCAAAATTCGCGTGATGGATATAACACCAGCAAAAGTATGAAGAGCTTAAACTGTCCTTCACTGCTTTATTTATTTGATATGCATACATATTTGTGTGTATTTTACTATCCTTACATTTACTAATATAATACTTAACTTAAATGACTTAAATAAATGCACAGGATTGTACCTATATGCTAGACAAAGGATAAAAGTTGCAAAAATAATGATTTTAAGCTGACACATGTCCTAATCTACTCTAATTTTCACCATCAGCTCTTTCTAGCTATCTTTTCTTGTTTTCTATATTTCTATACAGAAATGCATCTGATTCCTCTTCAGTTATCAGAATGAGAGGAGGTAGTTTTATCATGCTAAATCATCTTTTTAAGCACCCCTGCACAGATTAATGTATTCATCTTGGTATTACTCCTTATGACTGGAGTATAACTGTGCAGTAAACCAGACTCCATGGTAAGCCAACACATATTGATTTGCAGAACTAAGTGCCATAATATCTGATACTCCCTCTGTCAAGAAAGTATTAAAAGTCTGCTTTGAGATACTGTATACTTTGCAGGAAAAGCAAGGGTACTATTCAATTTCAACATTTTAATTAAATATATAATTATTGATGAATAATTCATCGTAAATCAATGAAATACAGATTTCAGAAAGCAGCTTTGGCTACAATTTTTAACAAGTTGCTGCTTTGTTAGAACACCAAAAAGATGACATTGCTTTTCTTGGATTTTACACCTTTTGTTGGAAAAACCAAAACAGAATCATATTCTAATTTCAATCTTCAGCAAGACCAACTAACATATCAAGAAATTATGTAACTACCATATTTATGTTTTTATAAAATATATTTCATAAATCTAATGAGCTTATTGCTACATAGTCAGAAAACCTAAGCATATCCCCTCTACTGAGTCCTACACAGGTTTTTCTTCACTTTGAAAGAGAAAACCACTCAAAAAAAAAGCTCACTCAATAAATGTGTGCAAGAGAGGCAGGTTGGAAACACCATGCAGATCAAGGAAAATTTCAGAGTGGCAGCAGACATACATTTATTTTGTATTCAGAAAACCATGGTCATAATTAAAGCAAAGTGTGCCATCAGCTGTCATTTAGGATGCTATGCTACAGTGGCTGAGGCAGAAGTGGTATCATATAACTTGCACTAAAGGGATTTAAATGGACCTTCCCCAAGCAGCAATATTATAACAATAAACTAAAAACAAAAATTGAAGAACCTCTATATGTGTTTGCATGGCACATAGCAGAAGGGAAACAATATTAATTTTGTCAAATCAAAGATCTAGGAACTATTCTGATTATGAGAAGTAGAAACTTTAGGAGGCTACCTCTTCAAATTTTTTGAATGCTCTGGGATTGCAATTCCAAGTATTTATATTTAATTTTTGCTAACACTGTTTGCTTCAGGAACATTCATCCTGCCAACAGCAAACAATTCTGTCATAATGAATGAAGGAAAATCTGCTTGGTTTTCATATTAGATATTTTTTTTAATATATTATTACTAGGTTATTTTCAAGCCAAGACCATAATAAAATGTTTGCTTTTTATTCATGGTATATCCATTACATGGTGAACACACAGGACTTATGCCAAGTAAACTGGTAGTACAGGAAAGAGTCTTAGGGAAAACAGAGTACAAGAAAATGGTGTGGAAAGATGCCCTCTATGGAGGCAAAACAGGAAATCTGGATGAAAGCACAGGTTCTGGGAGAGATAGCTGTGGAACTGAAGCTAAGGAGACCAGTGTCCTGTTCACTGATTGAAACACTGCCTGCATGGCCACACCCAAAGTGTAGCGGTGAATGGAGTTTCATCTAGTCACCACCTGGTCACAAGTGCTGTTCCCATAGGCTGAGTGTTGGGACCAAGTGTCTTTAATCTCTTTATCAATAATCTGGATGAAGGAACCAAATGCACCCTCAGACAGTTTGTGAATTCACCAAGTTGTAGGAGAGTGCTGATCTGCTGGAGGGCAGGAAAGCTCTGCAGAGGGACCTGGACAGGCTGGGCTGATGGGCCAACACAAAAGGAATGAGGTTCAAGTGCACCCCAGGTGCATTTGATCCCCTTGTCTCGATTATTGATAAAGACATTAAAGGCAGTTGGTCCCAATACTGTGCCCTGGGGAACCAAGCACCAGGTCCTTCACTTTGGCCACAACAACCCCATGCAGAGCTACAGGCTGGGGACACAGTGGCTGGAAAGCTGCCCAGTAGAAAAGAACTTGGCGATACTGGCTAACAGCATTTAAACATGAGAGAGTTTTGTGCAGGCGGCCAAGAAGACCAGTGGCAGTGTGGCCAGCAGAAACAGGACAGTGACTGTCCCCTTTGTACTCAGGAGTGGTGAGGCCACACCTTGAATCCTGGATTCTTCCCTGCAAGAAAGACATTGAGGTGCTGGAGTGAGTCTAGAGAAGAGAAATAGAGCTGGTGAAGGTACTGGAGTACAAGTCGGCTGAGGAGCAGCTGAGGAAGCTGGTGGGGCTCAGCTTGGAGAAAGGAATGTTCAGATGGAGCCTTATCACTCTCTACAGATGCCTGAAAAGAGCTTGTAACCAGGTGAGGGTTGGTCTATTCTCCCAGGTAACAAGTGAAAAGAGGAAATGTCCTCAAGTTGTGCCAGGGTGGTTTACATTGGATATTAGGAGAAATTTCTGCAAGTGTTGTCAAGCCCTGGAACACCTGGAACACCTGCACAGCGATGTGGTGGAGTCACCATCCCCAGGGGTATTTACAAGACATTTAGATATGGCACCTGGGGACATGGTTGGTGGTGAACTTGACAGTGCCAGGTTAATGGTAGGACTTGATCTTACATGTGTTTTCCATCTTAAATAATTCTATTAATTTTTACTCATTTCAATCAGAAGGAAACAGTATTCTTTTTTTTTTTTTGCTTATTTTCTTAATGAAATGAATTTTTCAGTAACAATTTTTTCAAAGAAAGTACATCTTTAGCAGAGAAAACAACTGTTTTCACTTTCATAAGTTGCTGAATTTTATAGCATAATTTTATCTAATTTTTGATATTTTGATATTAATATATCACTTACAAAGCTATGTGATGACATCAAAAGATTAAGCTGCTAAACACATTATACAGAATTGAATGATCTACATAGCTAGGATTTTTTTTGTTCTATCAAAAAATGCTACTGATTTAGTTCACAATCTGGGGTAAAGAGATGATTCATGATCTTTTTAGCTGAGAGAGTGAAACCTTGACAGTGAATTCTAGGAAAGTTAATTTTACTTTAAATTATTTAACACTTTCTAGAGCTTAATTACTGGTTTAAAGGATGAAGTTGGTTCTGATCTCATAATATAAAATATAGCTACTGAAATGCCTGAACATAGGTATTTTTGTGTATGAAGCAACATTTTTTTAACAGCTTGATATTATTTGGGAGAGGGAGTTGAGGAGACTTGACCATATCTGAATTTTGCCAAAGGGTAGACTTAATTATTTGCACAAGAAACTAAAAGCCCCACTGTAAATTAACTGAGATTGTCAATTTAAATACTAAAGGCAAAAGCAAATACGTGTGAAAAAAAAAAGTTTCAGAATTATCAAGGCATCACAACACAGTCTATATTTAAGAAACCCACACAACGTGCTATAACATTACGAATATTTTATAAACTATTGAAGCTATTATCGCGTGACATAGAGACTACTGCCAAACGTTCGCAAAACTAGGCTTCATTACTCTCTCTGAATGTTCATCAAAGTTGGAAAAGGCAGACTTTTAAATGCAATTAATGCTTTGTGTTATGGGGAAAGTATAGTTAAGACACTAGTTCGAGGTCTAGGAGTTCAGCAAATGCCCAATATCACCATAACTATCATCCATGATCTTAAGTAGGCCATGTAACGTTAAAACCTAAGAATTGGATTCCAGCCCTAAGATGTAGCTGCCTGGATCTTGTGCTGGGTCCCTACTTTGAAAAAGGTGTCTGACCTCTCTGTCGGGGAGATAGCTCAAAACAGATACATTACAAATGGTCCTCCAAAGTGGACAATCAAGAGATGAGAACACACTTTGGTTCATACCAAGCCATGCTGGGGTGGGTCTTGGTCCCATCACTGCCACAGTCTCCCGTGAATATACTTCACAGCCCCCAGCATTTTGAGCACAGACTGTACATAGTATATTCTCTATCAACACGAAACATGGAAGGGAGAAACCTCCATGAGAACTGATCTCTTATCAGAAGTTAGGCTTGCAGTTCAGAGTTGTAGGAAGGTGTTGATATTATCAGATATTATCAGGTCCACAGGACTTGATAAAATACATCTCTGTGTCCTGAGGGAGTTAGTACACTAAGTTGCTAAGCCACTAGCCACATTTTTTTTTAAGATTGTGGCAACTAGGTGAAGTTCCCAATGATTGGAAAAGGAGAAATCTAATCCTCATTTTTAAAAAAGGGAAAGTGCAAGAACTGGGGAAGCACAAGCCAGTTGATTGTCATGGAAACCATGCTAAGGCCGGTGGAAAACAAAGTGGTAGTTGGTAACAGCCATCATGACTTTATAGAGGTCAATATTGGTGACCTTCTACTTGTGCTACAGTGTCGATGGATGGGGCAGAGCAACTGACATTGTCTGGACTTATGCAAAGCATTTGACACTGTTCCATATGATATCCCTGTTCTACATTGAAAAGACAGGGATTTGGTGGATGGACCACTGGGTGGATGAAGAACTGTCTGGATTGCTTCACAGAGGGTTGTCGTCAATGACTCATTGTCCACAAAGAGACCAGTGACAAGCAGTGTTCCTCAGAGGTCAGTACTGGAGGTGGTACCAGGGCTGATACTGTTCATCATCTTTGTTGGTGTCAGGGACAATGATTATGAATGCACTCTCAGCAAGTTTGCTGGCAACACCAAGCTGTGTGTTGCCATTGACACGCTGGAAGGAAGTGATGCTNTTCCAGTAACGAAGGGGGCCTACTGGAAAGCTGGAGAGGGACTCTTTATTGGGAACTGTAGAGATAGGACAAGGAGTAATGGGTATGAACCAAAGAGGGGAAATTTAGGTTACGTATTAGGAAGAAATTTTTCACTGTGAGGGTTGTGAAATACTGGAAAAGATTTCCCGGGGAGGTTGCAGATGCCACAAATCTGGAAGTGTTCAAGGCCAGTTTGGATAAGGTCTTGAGTAAACTGATCTAGTGGTAGTTGTCCCTACCTATGACAGTGGGGGTTGGTACTAGATCATCTTTAAGGTCCTTTCCAACCCATAATGATCTATGATTCCATGATTCTATATAATGTATTCAGGAATTGATTAGGGTTCACAGATGGACAATTTCTTCTGTACTTGGCAGAAGGTTTGTCTCTTAAAACTTCACACATTTTCAGATGGTAGCAATGACCTTCTTTTATATAACTGGTCAGTGGTTGCAAGATCCAATTAGGAACAGGAAAGGTTTGCCTTTCATGCCCTCATCAACCTGTGGGTTGGTTTAAGTGGCAGACACACATCACTGAACTCCAATAACTCTTTAATGTAAGTCTTTTGAGCAGAAATCAGAACTGGGATCTCCCCTCTTCTAAATAGGTGCTCAATGCAATTAGCCGCAGTCATGCTCCCTCTTGCTCCCTCGCTTTGACCTAAGGAATTCTGATATAACTATTTCAAGCTGGCACAGAATCGAAAAGTGACGTGGAGAGAGCCTCCCACACAGACTAGCCTATAGCCTGGTAGTCAGGTTCCAAGATTAAATGAACCATCTTTATTCATACTGAGAACAGGGCATGCCAAAACATCTTACATTAGGATGTGTAATTTATGTGGAACTGTATCTCCACATTAAAGTTTCACTCTTAGGGAATTGGCTATTTTTGACTGTTAACATTCACAAATCCTTGCATGTTATAAAAATGAACCTCCTTATTGATAGGTAAGTGGGGAAGAGGAAATAAAAATCAAACAGGCAGCAGTTTCAATTGCAGCACTAGGACATTAGCATCTTTAATGCTGCACCTCCGTCAAAATCAAACCATTTGTTTGATAAAGCCAGGGAACGCAGCACTGTTGATAAAGTCCTTCTACAACTGTAAGACCTGGAATGGAAAGGAAGATAAGTTGAAAACTGGCACATTTTGTCTATGGCAAACACAGCTAAAATATTAGCTCCTGTGGCAACAGTTTGAATAAACAGGACCTGGAATGCTCAATCCTAGTGATGTTGGCAGGTGAATAGTGCTTGAGGTTTAAGGTGGGGCAGCTTTTGTTTGCAGACATTGGCACACATACACTGAACCTTATTATCTCTCATTTACAGAACCTGGCACACCTTGGGTGTGGTTTATTGTGGTTTGGGATTTTTTGTTTGGGGCTTTTTTTGGTATTTTTTGGAGGCAGGTAGGGGTTTTTTGTTCTTGTTGTTGTCATTTTTAAAGCAAAGAAAATAACCAGATGAAGATATATGAAGACACATGTCTGAGGCATATATGCTAGAAGTTTAAGAAAAAAGAAACAAGTCAAAATCAGATCACAGTATCTCAGCAGTACATACTGAAAGAAAAAAACTGAAAAAGTTTTCATCTGAGATGAGAAAGAAAGATTAAGCAGTAAAAAACTATGTCTATAGGTTCCTCTTTAAGCTAGAACCCTAGCACAACTTTTTATGGGTAACAAAAACTCTTATATCTCTCCTACATTTTGATGTTAGCACAGCATATTGCAGTGCAGTACAGGCTTCCTTTCCAGGTTTACCTGCTTCTAATACCCATCTAAGATGTGTGCTATCTTATCCAGTGCGGACATTGCATAAGAGAACCCTCCCAAAAAAACCCTCTTCCAATTTCCTCATATAATATTGACAATACACATCCAAAGAATGAGTCAGAAAAATTCACTTAAAGCCACCATCTGGCAAAATTAAGAGTTGATAATACACTGTCAAAGAAGCACCTGGATAATTTCTAAGCTTCTCTTACATTTGTGGGTCAGAAACAGAGTTTTATGTAGAACTCTTGAAAATAACCCACCTCTTTGATGAAAAGACAAAAATAAAAAAAATGTATTTCAAAATAGTTCCAACCTAAAGACCATCTGAAGTGCTTTCAGAGAGCAAATGAGAGTAAAAGCATGAAAACAGAAGGAGATAGAGCTCAGATTTACCTGTCTGCTGAGCCATTCTTTATCCCAGTGGGGCACCTCAACCTGTAAATCTCTGCCTACTGCACAGGGTTCCTAAAAGTCTTTCCAAATCTAGCTTTCAATTTTTTAATAATGCTTATTAAAAAGGTTTCAGCTTAACTTTTGTCTTTTTCTGTAACTTTGGTCAGAAATAAATCAAAGTTTTTAGTTTTAAATATAAAACAATACATTTTCAGAAAATGTCTATGTGCTCTAATTTTTAGTGAAGATGAATACTCAGAAATTAAGAAAAAATAGTTAGACTTTTTCCCCTCAAATACGCTGAGAGGCTTATTGTTAATCTAACTCCTAAATCAACATTATGTTCATTTTAAGCCTATATTTATCGAGCAATTCTGTAATTATTTGCAGGTTTCAGAATTAATAAGAGAAATCTACATATTATACATGATACATGTATTTGGGGGTTTTGCTATCCCATGTTTTGATAGACAAATTTGCAAAACAGAATGGCAATTTATTTCTGTTGTCTAGTACTATATCAAATAAAAATGTAATTTTGTTTACTTTACAGCCACTTAAGGGAAAGTAAAGGTAAAAATACTAATAAAGGTGAAAAAACAGTCCTTAAGAATTACATGTATTCTACTTTTCAGGCAGAAATGGACCTTGAAAACAAAAAGAAATCCCTACATTGTAGGTAAGTGTGATTCAGAGAAGAAATTTTATAACCCTGGGGCAGAGGCAGACTGACAGAAATTGAGGCATTTGTGACAAGGCCAAACACAATACAGAAATACTTGAAAATCCAGAAATATAAAAAGAAGTGGGTGGCCTTTACTGCTAAACTACAGATGTCTTCACTAAAGTAGAAAACATATTTCTGAATATTGCAAAGTAGATGTCCAAGTGTGGCTAGTCAAAGATCTGGTGAGAAAATTCTGCTGAAGTTATTTCAAAAACCTGTATTTAAGTGGGTTTATTCACTGATACATAGAAAATAATCATAAACATGATAATAATAAATTTATTAGGGTAGATTTAGTCCCTTTTTCTAGAAAATTAAAGCATTAGTCAGAGTGTGTATCACATATATAAAAGCCACTCACAGTGTTCATTATAATTTCACTAGGAAGACTGTTTACTTCTAGAAAGAAAATAGGATATACTTGACACTAGGAAGATAATTGTTTTTTCAGGAATAGTTCCATATTATAAATGCTTGTTCCTGCAGTATTTCAGTGATGTTATAGCTCTGCGTTGCCATGGATTGAAAGATAAGTGTGTATTCTATATGCCATCTGTTAAAGGTGTGACAGTTAATGTTCTGTTAATTGGGCAGTTTTTCTTATCTCTNAGAGGGTTTACATTTCCCACTTCAGGGGAGGCTCCTGCCTTCCTTAACAGACACCTGTCTTTTCAAACCAAGACATGTGTTTAGAAAGAAAACCATATATGATGCTACTCTTCTTCCTAAAAAATAGTTTTTCTTTAACCAAAATATCTGCTGCAAGATAGTAGAAAATTATAAATAAATAATAAAAATATTAAAATAAAAATTATAAAATTAGTGTAAATTTTTAAAATACTTTCCTCCGTAGCTTTTAACTAAGTCATATTAAAGCAATGGGAATAATATTCATACAAACGAAAAATTAATCATGATAAAGACAATTTTGTAAGCAAAGGAAAGGGAATCAAACAAGTAATACAAAAGCAATCATTCACCAGCTCCAACAGCCAGAGAGATGCCAAGCCAACCTCCAAGCAAAGCTAACTCCTGTCTCTCCATTTTTATTTCTAAATATGATGTTACATGGTATTGAATACCTCTTTGGTCACCTGGATCAGCTGTTTCTTTTGTGTCCCTTCCTAGATCCTTTCCCACCACCAGCCTACTCGCCATTGAGGCAGTGGGAAAAATAGAGACTTGACACCACACAAGACCTTTTCAGAAACAGCCAGAACACTGGTCTGTTATCATCATTGTTTATCAAGACCATTAACTTCATCTTGGCCACAGACAGCACAGTATACTGAAAAGAAAACCAACACAAAGAGAAAAGCACATTGGAAGTATGCATTTCAGCTATACAATCATACATACGAAATACATAGTCTTTTATATAGTCACTATTAAAACACCTTGAGACAAGAACATCAAATATAGAGATACTTTTTTTTGTCTCACTGTATACTAAATTAGGAAGTACCCCAATTTGCTATAAATGAGGTTCAATGGTTTAGAAATGATGAATTCCTGACATTGTCAATTTCATTAGTATATGATGTTTTATTTCCTTCCAAGCTATTGTTATTTGTAAATATTGTCAAATCTCTGACAGAAAGATGTCATATACCTAGGAAAGGGCATTAGATCCTTCCTAAGTATCAAATTGTCCAATCTGATTTACTAAGTAATAATGCAACTTGCTAATTTTTTGTTACCAATAGAAAAATTAATTGTGTACAGCTCTGTGGACAATAAGAATCAAAGGTGGAGGCTAGTGTAGAACAGGTAAAACAATATATAAGACTGAGGGGAAATGTACATAATGCACCACACTGCTAATCTGAATGTCAAAACTTGAGTCAAAGTGTGTTAATGACACATGCACACTTGCTAAGTTGTTTAGCACATAGGTCCCTGACAGCCAAGGCCATTATGCTCCAGCAGTGGTACAGTAGTACAAAAATACTGCCTGGTGCTTGGAAGAAAAGTTATATCTTGTCTAGATGGACACAAGTAAGCCTTGCCTCTGGGTAGAACTAATTGGTTTGAGTTGAATGCTACAGTAGCACAGTTGTTCAGTTTGCAAGCCTAAACCAGGACTAATTAGTGGTATCTTGGGCTCTCTGCCTTGTACTGTGTTATAAGGTAAAGCATTATAACAAAACTAAACTTCATAATAGAGGTCAAAAGCAAATACAGCTCAGAAATCAGATGTGAGGACCTGCTTTACCTCAAGTGTCTGGATATACCTTATCTAGAGTTCTAGGCTTAGATTACATATTTTATTTTTCCTATTTTTGAAGCAAGGCTTATGTGCTTATGCAGTTGAGATTAAAAGAATCTTTTAAAACATAGACATGTTGAACAACAGACAATGATATTATTTAAGTCATCAACATGATATATGGCTATACAAAGAGCTGAAAGAGCAAAATCAGTGTGTTCAAATTTTCGAGACTTTTACATGGTTCATAATAAAAAGCAAGCAGTTTAATAAATTAAAAGAAAACACAGTACTTATTGTTTTATACTTAAGTCTAATACTTAATTCTAAATATTGCATATCAAAATATCCCAGAAATTTTACAGCTCTTCTGGTGTTTAACATCACAGCTTGCAAAAAAGAACCAAAAGTTGTATTACTTCAGTTAAAACTTACTCATTCCCCTATGTTCTCCTACAACAAATGTGTTAGTCAAGAGGAAAAAAAGTTCTGAAAAATGAGACACTTGAATGTAGAAGATTTAGGGAAAAGGTGACTGATCACCTCTCTCCAAGATCCGACTGTTTACTATTTTCAAATTTCTGAGTCTGATTTCTCTTAAGGTCTCAAATAAAAAAACTCTACCCTGCTGCTACTGGCTGCAGTATATCCATTTAAATAACATGCCGTTCTAATGTTCACTCATCAGAGTTTATTAGGTATTCAAATCATGCCTGAACTGTGTATGCCCCATTCATATACACAATTAATGCAGACCAATGAGACAATTCAAAGAAGAGGACTTGTTTACCACAAGACAGACGCTGAGTTTGGACCTGAATGGCATCCTGCTGTAATGTTGCATGGCAATGGAAAGGACAAGTTTCTCATGTTTATCACCATAGTGAAGGCATTTGTAACTGAACACATTAAAAGGAGTCACACAGAATGAAAGAATGAGATTACAGTGTTCAGTAACAACTGGTGGCCACAATTTAAAGAGTTTAAAAAGGCTATTTATTCCATTTAAATAAAAGGAGCTGGCAGAGTTAACTGGCTTAGCTAAGTGCAAGAAATTTATGTTGCAATTAGAGTGGGGAATAACTGGAGTCGCAGGGAGGTATCAGAAGGAGAAATACTTTTTTTGAGAAAGCAGCAGAGTCAAATCACACCATCCAGCAGTCACTCAGTGCTAAGAGAAGAAGTCATGGATGGTAATGACCAAGGAAGGATTGGAGTGGGCTTAGATGGAGAGCCAGCTGAAGGACGAAGGAAAGAAGAAATAATACAAATGCAGTATTTCAGCGTAACAAGGGTGGGAAACAGGAGGGGATGGAGAGATTGCTATAATGAGCACAAGGATGCTATAAGTCACTGTTAAGCAGTGTTAAAGACCAAAGAAAGGAAAACAATGAAAATTCCACTAGCTACTGTGGAGAAAACATAATGGTCTCTCTGCTTATGAAACAAATTTTGCCTAGCAAAGATTAGTAATAGGGGTATTCTGATCTCGGAATCACAGTAGGAGAATTCAGAGGAAATGCGTCATGAATCCAGAAAGCTTACAGGAGGCTAAATCACTAGATTTACGATGGCATGTGTAATCACATAAGAGAAGTAGAAGACGACATTTCTCCAACATAAATCCATCTTGGAACACAACTGAAATGCTTGGAAAACAGCTGGTTTTACAAAAGTAATAAGTATTCTCCTTCACAGGCAAGATTTCAGGAAGAAATTTGAGTTAAGAACAGAAGGGTAGAAGAGAGGCACCATCAACAGGTTCCCACATTTGGAAATAATGTTATAAAAAAGATAAAATAAAATACCTATTTAAATATGCATACATTCCATCTAGCTAGGCTCTATCTTTTGCTCACTTTTTTCTTTGTAATATTTCCTATGTGTATGTATAATCTATGTACATATATCTATGTACATCTCCACATGAATTTATATATGTATATTTATGTGTGT
>VWZV01008986.1:249331-304782 GCA_013397155.1 Irena cyanogastra | reverse complement strand
CAAACTGAAAAGGAGAAAAAAAAATCCCCAAACCAGGGTTAAAAACCATTAGTGTTTTCCATGAATATTCCCATTTATTACTAGATATTTTTTTTGAAATTAACAAATATTTGTATATGCTACAATATGTGTATGTGCCCACACTTGCCATTTGGACTTAGAGAGGCTCAGATCACTATTTTTACATGTAGTAATACTTTCCCTTTGGAAAGCAAGTTATGGAGAACAAATCAGAAGACACTATACAGATACTTTGTTTCTATATATTATGTGAAGAAAACGCTTCTAACAAAACTTACTTTGAACTTTTTTCTGAACTCTTTCTCTTCTTTTTCCATCTTCTTGAGCTTTTGTGCATCTTTTTCATCTGACTTAGGTTTTCCAAAGCTTCCTGGTTTTGGTGAACTAAACCAAGAGATTACAGATAAAACAAAATTAGGAACACATCAGAGACATTGGCATGCTTTCTGATAATTTTGGTGAAAATGCATTTGCCTTCATGTGTCTTTATCACGTTTTTATTGCTCTGAAGAACTAATATTGAGAATATAATACAGATTTGACTTCAAAATAAATAAAAAACTTGGGGCTGTCTTTCCTACTTCTCTCTGATATTTGTAGATCTATCACATAAGTGAATATTGAAAATTAATTTTAAGTATCTATCTACTAAGACACTTCAGAATCTCTCAGTAAGGACTAAGTTTTGTGAAGACTGTGCATCTTTGGGCAATAAGCTGAATTACATGTCACACAGCTGTAACATCTTAGCCTTGTGTATGCTAGTCCTATGTGCCTGTAGACTTTTCCTACACCAGGGAATCTGCATTACATGATCTATTTCAAGTTCTGTTGTTTTTTGCACATCCCTGATAGCACTGACTTTTGCCAAAGACCATGGAAGGGTTTCATGCCCTAACTGCCCTTTCTGATGATGCACATGGGAATGTAAAGTCTGACTCTACTTTTTTGGTCCTTGCTGATCTTGGCGTGATGTCAGTTTCATTGAGGATGAATGTATGTGTGTGCATGACCTACCCTAGATTTAGCTTAGAAAGACCACACATTTTCCTTTGGATACACAGTCCAAAGAGATGTGTCTGTTTTTATGTCTCCAGACTACATTATTGTAGTGCACTGTCACTCCATCCGAATGGAGTAAGCGACAACAGGATGTAACATGTCACAGTCATCCTCACAGATGAACCTGTGCCCATAACACTGTGCTCCAGAGAGGACCATGATTTTCTGGTTCAGGATAAAAGTTTTTCAAGCTCAACTTACACCTCCAAATATGTTTCATACTTTAAACACAGGCACTGCATCCTTTTCTCTAAAAATACTGCAGCAGGTGAGATAAAGTATCAATCCTAACAGTCCCCAGATTTTGATAAAAAAAATAAATACAATCTATAATTAAGTTCCTTTAGGCCATGCATCATTTTCTATCTTTTTTCCATCAGGGACTGAATATGTTGACATACAAAACATGCTTACTTATTCTATAGTCTAATTATTATTTTGACCTGTAATGGAAGAAAGAGCATTTAACTGCCATTGTCAGCAGTAGGTTTATGAGAACTACAAAACCTGACAACACCAAATAACGCAGATATTAGTAGCAATCTGCCTCTAGCATATACTTTAAAAATGTCTCTCTGTGTATTAGATTTCTAATCAGGGAAGTAATATTTTCACTTGCCTGGAATCAGTTGGTAGAGAAGAGAAGTGTGAAGAATCTATGTCATCATAAACAGTGTCTCCATAATCTGAAACAATAGTGTTCAAAAGAATGAAACATTATTATGTGAAAATTGAGAAGTGAATACATTGTGTTACAATGTATGTTATTTTAGCTAAATTGATAAGAAATTATGGCAAGTACTGTAGCCATTTACTCTCTATGGTAATTCAGGGTTCTGTTTTGCACAACCTGTGCAACAACACCCAACCTTTTCAGATTAAGATTCTTTATTAATAATAACAGATATTCACTGAAATTCTAATCTTCTGAAGTTAAAGCAAGTTTTAGCACGAGATAGCCTTTAATTTCCATTTTAATCAATCAAATTCCCACTGTATTACACTAAAGTATATTTTCTGAGTTTGATTTTAATGCACATTCAGTAACTTCTATAGCACCTGGTAAATGCAAAAGTGCTTAGAAATGGGTATGAATCATGGGTATGTTAGTTTTTAGGCCATCTTGCAATGCCAAAGCAATGAAGAGAATTCTTAGCCCAAGAATATTTTTTCAATCAAGTTCAGCATGTTTGTAGAGGGGAAGCAATTGTTTGACTTATCAAACCAATGGCTAGAAAAATCAGCAGCATATAGAAGGTTTAGAACTCAGTTCCGGACGCAGACTCAAAAATTCTAAGAACTTGCTTTTTATTCCACAACGGAGCTGATACTTATATGCTCTTTTACAGAGGCACTGCAAGTGATAAAAATAGAAAAAACAATTTCTCTTTACTTTTGAGGGCTTCACTGAGTGCTTATTTCCAGGTGTATCTGTCCCTATTTAAGGCCGAAGCATAAAATAAAATGGACTAGTGTAAATCTCAGGTAGAAAAATCAGATTAAATACATTAAATTGTTTACTATGGAGCTTGCAATGTATATGTATCTCCTTGTCTGCAGCTGGATCAGTCACAATATTTGAAATTTGTTTACTGGAACTGGCTAAGCAATAGGAAGTCCTGTTTCCTTCCTTGGATGTATTTTTGTGACTAGCACGATACAGAGCAATGTATACAGAGAAAGAATCAGGAATCAATATGAAGTCTGAACAATAGGCTATTAATTACCTTTTCCAGACTGCTTTGTTGAAGAAGACGTGCTGGGGGAAAAAAAGCTCATTAAGTATCTATATCACATTAATAGCCTTTTTTGTAACCTAAATAATTTAAAAAAACTTGCAACACAATGGCTTCAAGTCATCTCCAGACATTTTGAAAAGCCACTGACACCAGCAATACTGAAGAACTAAATATATTTTTATCACTGAATTAAACTGGTTCAGAACCAAATGACTGAAGAATGTGGCAGAAATACCACCTGCTGATTTATTCTCCAGGTAAGACAGATAGAAGACAATCTGTTAGGCATATTATTCCTAAAATTTTGATTAATGGGTCTAGATTTACCAGTTTATCTCAGCTAAATTGTACTGGTGAGAAAAATAAATTTTATCTGAGTATGCAGCAAATTTACATGACCAGTGGCAAAGAAATTATAGATTATTCTGGTGATTTTCACCAAAAAAAGAATTAGGGATATTTTGATTACCAGACTTTTGCAACAAATACAGCATGTTAAGAGAATAATTATGCAAGTGAAAAGAAAGCTCAGTGTTTTTGCAGAAAAGTATCATCCTGAGCTGCAATTTGATGCATGATTCATTAGGCTGCTGTGAGGACATGTTAGTAGCATGTGATCAATGCTTTATTAGAATTAGTTAATGTGCACTTTGATTTCCTGGCAGACTCTTACAAATAATTTTCATTTTCTTCTGCCTCATTGACTTTGGCTGTTTTTTCTCGTACACTTTTCTTTTTGCCATCTTTGACTTTTAGCCTCTTCAAGATTTCCCAGGGCCAGATACCATTCTTATCTTCATCCTGTGATACAGACCTTTGGAGTATGCATGTGATTATCACAATGTAAAATGTAATGTACTTCTTAAAAGGCCCAGTAAAATTCATCATTCATGCACATAATTATCATTAATTCTCAAAGTGAGGTAGCTTACCCAAATGCTAACACGTTAAGCTAGAAATATGTATGTTAGGCCACTTGTAGCTGAGATGTATTTGTAGTATAGATATTAATCTAGTGGCTTACTGTTTTCATGTTGTTACTCAGCAACCTATTTCAGACCTATTTTCATTTCAGACCTATTCTGTCTACTGGAGATTGGGAGATTTTCGTGATTGCAAACTGCTTTTGCTGACATATCAAAATTACAGAACAAAACTTCTTCGAAAGACTGAAGAACCCTTTTCTTTAGCTTCACACATCCATTTTGATGTATACCCACTTACAGATCATCCTAATACCTGCTAATTGTTATGCTTGATTGAAAACCAGTAAAAACTGAAGACATTCTGTCAAAAAAGCAAAATATTTAAAATATATAAAAAAATACCTAGCTGTAGCATCTTCATCATCAATTCCATCATAAATGTCTTGATCAGAAGGAGGAGGTGGGAACATGTCTTTAACAGATGAAATAGTGAATTAATGCAATTATATTTCATGTTGCTGAATAAGACATTCATTGTAGGCTTCTTTCCTATATCAGATTTGTGTGCAGTTTATGCAATATCCTTGCACATTGAATCTTTCTGTAAACCAGCCCTGACCCTTTATTAAAAAAGAAATTTAGACTTATCCCAGTTTAGAATGCCATCCACAGCATTTAAGTGGCACTGCCAATCACAAAAGCGTGGGTACTGAAGACAAATGTTCCTACACTGTAGTCAATGAATTCTAAATGGCTGATTTTGGCCCAGACCTTATGAAGACTTTTAAGTTTTCATGTGTGACTCAAATGATGATTGAACATGTCAGCACCTGACATCTTGTTTTCACCCAAAGAAGTCAGAGACAAGAGTAATGTAAGCTCCCCATTTTGCTCTCAGTTTTGACCTTTGTGCCCCACCTCTTTCAGTGCAGGGTTATCTTGGTTTGTGTGTCCAATTCTAGGCACTTGTCAGAGTAGGCACTGAAATCTGTACTCAGCTGGCAGAAGCTCCATTCAGTACTGCCAGGGGATGCTTCTGCCATGACCAGTATCTAAACTTGAAGCTGAGAAGATGAGCTGTGCTCTTGTGATTAACAAGAGAATGCTACATAAATATATATGCTAACAAAGGGGAAACTGGGTTTGAATGTGTCAGCTTGACAGCGTGAAGCTGCTGCAGTTGGGCCTCCAGCGTGCTGCTGCAATTGAAGTTCCCCTTAACTCTGTCAGCGAAAGGAAGCCATATTTTATAATAGTGCTGGCTGTTTCAGAACTGGATTTCTCCGGTACAAATCCTCTTGCTCATGTTGATATTTCTCCAGTTACATCTGTGCTGTTTTGTGGGAAGATTTGCCTTCACACACAAGTAAAAAGTTAAAGTTTGATCATCTGGCATGCTGGCGATTCACAGTATCTGGAGAGAAAGATTCTGTCCCACCCAAGTTCCCACAGGTAGTGGGGAAGTTTAGTTGGCCACTACCCTTCTTTGTTTGTTGCCTGTCAGCTGACATTTAACTTGCATATGGATAATTACTGCATTATGTGGAAACTGCAGAAGTCAGAATGTGAGGGTAAGACATACAGACAGAAAACTCCCCCCAAACACGTAAGAAGAACTTACTTCCAGCTCCACCTTGGCTACCATTTGGACTGGAAAAGCAAACAAAAGACATTTTAGAGAAAAGCAGTCATCCTTCAGAAAAAGAAAACTCCATGATCACCCATCACTTCTTCAATTATTAGTTCTAATTAGTTCTAATTAGTTCTATTAGTTCTTTTGGGCTTGGCAAAAATATTTAGAATGTATTTTATATTCCTGTTGATACCTTTAAATTTAAGTATGAAATATGCCTTTGAATAATAGGATAATTTGTGCTGGAGGGGATCTCAGGAGATCATGTAGTCACACCTGACATGAATAAAAATATAATCAGACTGAGCACTAGAGAGTAGATCCAGACTCTTTAGATTCATTCCTTATGAGGTGATCTTCTTGAAATGAAATTGTAAACAAGTTAATTTATTACCTAACTAGCTTTCACTGGGTATAAGTGGATGTTTCTAACAATATTCCATATTAGCTCAACATTCTAACAGTAGTTGAAAAAAGCCTGAGATGTTCATAGTAGCTGAGATTATTTCCAGGTCAAAGCCTTACCTAAAATTATGTCTCAAAACAAGGTATTTGTTAAACTCTTATGCCAAGAAATACTGAAATACAATGCCCCTAGTCATTTATTAATTTTGGAATATTAGCAATACTACTGATAATGAGATAATACTATTTGGTTAAGAGCTTTTTTTTGGAATGGCATTCTTCCAGTGGTTTCAAAACATGTTGATATATGTCAGACCTTCCAACACTTCATGCTCATGAACTGAATAGAGTGCTTTAATCACTAGGAAAGAAAAAAAAGTCAAAATACAGCTTAAAGGATTTAATGAATCAAAGCCAATCATTAATCCTTTGAAGCTCCTTGGAATATACTGTTATTTTAGTGAGCAAACAGTGCAATTGTTTGCTTTTGAATGCAATACATTTTCTAAATTCTTTGCATTGAGGTGACTAATTGTAATGCTTGCACTACTGAAAAGCATTGGCCAAGGATACCTCTGCAATGAAGTAATTAATGCTGAGGTTGCCTGAAACCTAGACCAAGTAACATGGCTCTCATGGCTAGGTCACAATGCTATGAGACCAACGTGCAGGGTGGAAAACTGATACTGGGCAACCTGGAAAAATATCACACACAAAGCTATACTGGTTGCATGAAAAATCCCAGCCTGAAGGTAGACCTTTCCACGTGCTGCTGGAGCTCATGGGGATGTTCTATTAGCCAGCCACCTGTAGCACTTTTATTCCAGGCAGGCCTCTAAGCTAAGGAGCCTCATGGGAAGCAGTAAAAACAGGTGTAATGGCTGAGTGCTTCAAGATGGTTGTCTAACATACTGAAATCCTTTACACCCATATGCAGATCTCTTACCTGAGCCCCAGGCTTTGTTTCTGCACATCAGGACATTTAATGGAGAGTGGTTTGTTGAATCACATGTAAGAAGCAAACTTTCCTGTGGGGTCTGGCAACATAATTACCACTGTCATGCTAGGTTATGCGACAGCTGTGACTCCTGTGACAAGACCACTAGGGTACTTCTCCACCAGCAAGTCTGATCTGCAGCTGGATATGTCACTTCTCTAGCTGCAGATCTATTTGACATGAAAAAGATGACACATGAAAGTAGGGAATCTGCAATGTAGCACTACACTGCAAATGCATGGAGACTGTGCCATAGAGAACAAGCCTCTGATGAAGTAAAAAAATTATATCTCATACCCATCTCATGGAATTTGAGAGGCCTTTATTTCAGAGTTATATTCATAAGGTGCACTCTTTTCTGAAGGATTACCCTAGACAGGATTTCAGAAGGCCCTTCTCATCAAAATGAAAGGGGCAGTAATACTTAAAGACTCATGCTAGGGCTCATTGGAGCAATGAGGGTGATCAGGAGTTCCCTGGTGCAGTGAGCGTTCCCATTGCCTTTAGAGCCTTTTATTCTTGCAACTTAGAAAAGGGAGCATGTGACTCTGAAAGACAGACAGTAAAGAGAGAGAGAGAGAGGGAAGAGAACTGGACTTCCTGCAGATGATTTGTAATCCTGTATGGCTTGCACTTTTTTCGCCTTTGGATTTCAATGAAGTAGATCCTCTTCCAATAGTGTGGGTTCCTCCTAAGTATGAGTGCTTACAGATGCTGGATTCCAGAATTCATTTAAATTCCTCTGACCCCATATCAGCTATTCAGTCTGAATAGCTACATATAACAGTTATACATTTCTTATATAAATGGCTGGTTTTTGACAAGAGCTGGGCTAGTTGTTGGAAAATTTCCCCTGTCTAGGCTGACCCAGGTGAATCACTTGTTTCTTTTCATGGATTCCTTATACATACCTGCTAGTAGCATCCGGCTTTCCAACATCATCATACATTTCTTGGTCATTCTCTGTATATCTCACAGCAGCTCTGGTAGATGGTGTTTGCTTTCTTATTAAGGAATCATAATCAATCTCCACCATGGTTGTTTTAATGTATCCATCTAAATAAATGAAACCACGCAGTTTAAGGGTCATGATAAAGGGATTATTTTAACAAGAGGTTCAGAACCAGTAACTGAATTGTTTTGTACGATTTTTGAAAACTTTCAAAGAAATGTCTCATTCCAAGCAGCCTCATCTATCGACACAAATACAAATATCTGATCTATCTCAGATCCCCCTGTTAAGCCCCCCTCAGCTGATGTTTAGTTCACCTTTATTTGCTTCTCAGCTACAGCAGAAGAATTATCTGTGCAGTAATCAGGAAGCAGACTCCTTTTCTCAGCTGGCTTTGGGACCACTTGTGGCAGGACACCTACCTGCCTCCCCTCTACCACAGAATGTCAGCGCATAAAGAGATAACCCGGGCTGAAAGGCTCAGCAAGTGGCAACTGGCACCAAAAGGGCTCAGGCCTCAGCTAAGAATCAACATCTTAGTCTGGAGAGCTGATGTGGGAACAGACAAAACAAATATTCTTGACTAAGAGAAAAGTTTCACAAACTTCACAAACTTTTTTTTACAAGCTATAAAAGACACACGAATTATCACAGAGGCAGAAGCCTTCTACACACACACACCCTGAAAGTGTGAGAGACTTCTCCGCAGGGTTTGGATGCAGGTTCTGTGGTTACTTCCCTGGTGATTGAGGGAAAGGATCTCAATGTGTGCTCCACCAACAATGGGATGGTAAGATACATTGAATCCTAAGTTATATTATTTCTTTGCTAGCTGTAACATTAATAACCTCACACTGCATTTACCTACTAGTAGTCTCTTTCTGTCCTTATTCCTGTGTAGTATTAGTTTGGTTTAAGTCTTATGTCTGTTAGTTTTGTGTATATTGAATAAATAATCCATTCTATAATGTCTGACTGAATCAGCCATTATTAAAGAACTTGTAAATAAGAGTGGGTTTTGGGGTGCTGGCCACCTCAATAAAGCTGCTGCCTGCTGCCAGAGGCCTGGGAAAAAGGCAAGGACTTATCTAAATCCCCATATCCATTCATAACACCACTGAAGTCTTGTGGCATATTTTAGGGCAGTCCATGACATAAAGTTCCTGACAGGAGGATCATGTGCCTTGATTTTTCTTCAGGTTGGCAGACATACTGTAGCTGCATTGACCAGAGCTGTTGACCTGAGATGAGGAACTCTGTCTCTCCTGAAGGTAATTTTGGACAGGTATAGTGCCTGTGCAGAAAAGTGCGCAAATGGTTTTCTCCAAGGTAAAAAATGCTCATGCATTTTTTTGAAAATGGAAAATTCACCACTCTCCTTCTTCTGAGTGAATGCAGTTTTAGTGTGTTTCCTCTAAAATATAAGAAATTGTTCTTTCCTCTTAATTAAATGATAAGAACTGATTTTCCCCTTTTGTTTGGTCTTCACAGACCTGGCCTGTGATCATGGGAGGCCAAAGCATTGGTGTAAAAAATTGGTCTCTAGTATTGAAACTTTTCAATTGGAAGCCTTGTACAGCTTCAAGTTTTGCTAATGCAAGAATTAATTCATGAAAAGTAAAGTAATTAATGGACTACACATGCACTAGAAAATACCCTTCTCCCAGCCCTCACCAAGGTTTGATTTTCTGTGTTCAAAATGATCCATGTAATTGACTTATTTTCACAACTTCAAGGTATTGTGGAAAAGTTGTTATTGGAACTTGCCTCTTGAGATCATCTTGGCCAATCCCTCTAAACAAACATGATCCTCCATTACACCAAGTTGGCTAGGACTGTGTCCTGTCAGGTTCTGAAGATCTTCACAGATGGAAACTTCACCACCTCTTTGAGCAACATTTTCCTTTGCTTGGTCACCCTCACATTAAAAAAAAAGTGTTTTCTGCTGTTTGAATAGAGCCCTTGTGTTTCAGTACATACCTGTTGCCTCTTGCAATGTCACTGGGTAAGTGGAAAGAGCCTGGCTCCATTTTCTTTATGTCCTCCCATCAGGTATTTATGAACAATTATAAGACACCCCTTAGTATTCCCTTCAGCAGGCCCAGCTCTCTCAAATTCTCTTTGTACGAAACACACTCAGTTCCTTACTGTATATATCTATCACTACAAACTGCTCAGCTGGTATTACCTACAATTTTGTTGAACTCACACGCTTTACATGTGTGAACTGCCTTGCTAATTTTATTGTCATTTTAGTTCCCCTAAAGATCAAGCAAATGCTTTTAATAATTTTAATTGGTCAGTGGATCAATGATTTGTGGATCAATCTTGTATAACCCAGGAGCCAGATCATCAGCCTCTTTATACTCAAAGATCCACTGATGGTACTTACACCTTAACCGGAGAAACATATTGGATTTCAGAGAAAATAAAACCTAGAAGTCAGATAGAAACTTACCATAGGAATAGGAACAAGAAAAACACTTAAAACAGGCTCATATTCTCTAATTCTATTTCGAGAACACCCATGTTATGTTCAATACAAAGACGTGAAAAAATGCCATACTTGTTACTTGCAGGGAGCTGAGCTCTGATGCTATTTGAAGGCTGCTGACAGGGAATTAACCCTCAGTATGTCAGTGAAGGTCCCAGCACGCTGTGCCTAACTTAATCCAGAGCCTATAGGCTGTGGAATAACTCCCTGCTATGAACTATGCCTCGTGTGCCAGGCGAGGACAGAAGGGTGACTTGGGGTAATTATTTACTTTGGTGGCCAGTGACTCAGCCATGGTAGGGCTAGTCCTTGGTGTAATGCTCACGTTTGCTGTCATGCAGTGAAAACATTCAGGAGCACAGTGAAGAAAGAGAACTCACAGCATCCTTTTATCCTGCCCAGCCACTTTCCTCCTGGGTTGTCTGTGAGGCGAATGATTTCAATCTTATCCCCCTGTTTGACAGTCAGTTCATTCTTCCCTCCCTTGTGGTCTACGCAAGCTCGTGCCTGATGAAGGACTTCAATGGGGCCTGTTAACTGAAGAAGAAACAGAAGATATCACAGATGTGGAAAAATGGAGTTCTTTCCTGGACATTCAGAAAAAAAAGTTAAAATAATCATAATGATGGTTATTTGTTTCATTGACATTTAAAATAGTGTGGGCAAATACACAGAAAGGCTTCCTCCTGCTCCAATGATACAGTTTAAATTAAAAATCAGAGGTTAAAAGAGAGAGGAATGGCATGGCAATAGAGCAATGAAGAATTGACTGGCAAAATCACAGAAATACTAAGATTAAAATCAACAAACTAGCCTATGACACTTTTTGTGAGTTCACAGAAAAGATGTATTTAATTCCAATTGGTGTCTCCATTTATTTCCAGCAGATCTACCCACAGAATCATAGAATCTTTTAAGTTGGAAAAGGCCTCTAAGGTCACTGAGCTCTACCATTAAACTAACACTGCCAAGTTCGACTAAACCATGTCTCTAAATGCCACATCTACACATGTTCTAAATACCTCCACGGGTAGTGATTCTACCACTTCACTGGGCACCTCTTCCAATCCATTGCAACCCTTTGCATTAAGAAATTTTTCCTAATATTTAAATGAAATATTCCGTGTAACCACTTGAGGCCCTTTCCTATTTTCCTATCCCTTGTTACTTGGGAGAAGGGACTGATGCCCACCAGGCTACAGCTCCCTGTCAGGCAGCTGTACAGAGTGATAAGGTCCCCCCTGAACCACCTTTTCTCCAGGCTAAACACCCCCAGCTCCCTCAGCTGCTCCTCACAGGACTTGTGCTCCAGACCCTTCCCCAGCTCCGTTGCCCTTCTCTGGACTCACCCCAGCCCCTCAGTGTCTTTCTTGGAGTGAGGGGCCCAGAACTAGACATGGGATTCGAAGTGCAGCCTCACCAGTGCCAAGAACAGGAGGACAAACAGACAATCCCTGATCCTGTTGGCCACACTATTCCCAACGCAAGTCATATGAGTAAATATCCAATAACCTTAATGTTAATGAGTCTGCCACACAATGCTTTGTGTTTACAATTCTACTCTATAAATGCTCTTGCAAGTACTCACAAGAGATGATCACGGTGTTTACTTACATTCAGGATTCACTTTGTGAGGTCTTTACATTATGTTATGAAGCAGCCATTTTGGGATTTGTGACTTTAAGATATGTATTTCAGAGTGTTGTAGTTTGACAAGGGAGGAGTTTGAGAAATAAGGCAAGAGGTTTGTGCTTAAGTGACAGCTTAGTGAGCTACTGAAAAGTTGGACATGCCTCTGTGAAAGACACATGTTAAAGACGAAAAATCTGGGAACTTTTTTTGTTTTCATTTCTAGCTAGTAAAGAAGTAACTTAGTCCAGCCTAGCCTGTCTCGGGCCGGGACGGGCCGGGCGGCCCTGCCCCAGCCTGGGCACTTTCTCCCTCCTCTTTCTCTCATCGGTTGCCAGGGAGCAGGGAGGGAGTTGCCGCGGGCCGGATGGAGCCAGCTTTGTTAACATCTGGCTGCTTGCTGCAGCCCGGCACAGGACCTAGCCGAGCCCCGCCAGCCCCCGCACCCGGGAGCAGCCCCAGGTCGGCCCGGGGACTTTGCTCGGTGGAAGCTGCATCGGGCAGGGGGAGGGAAAGGCCCCATCCCAGCTGATCTAGTCTGATCTGAGCCGCTTCCCCCAGCCCTCCCTCAGCAGCAGCTCCAGCTGTTCGATCGGGGCCCGGGCAACCCTTTCAGTGCTTCAGTCTTCCCTGGAGTGAGAGAAAAGGAAAAAAAGATGCAAGCATATAAAGCAACAGAGAGACATCATTGGTCAGTTGAAGAAGGAAGTTAAGTCTCAGATGGAAGGGATGAGAAGATACCTGTTTAGAGCTGAAATCCTCTTGTACAGCTATACAGAGAGACTCTTTTTTTTCTTTGTAACACATGAGATTGTGAGGAGATGAAAGTGTTCAAATTAGATGCCAGGTAAAAGCCTCCATGCTGAAATAAGCAGATGTAAAAGTACTTGCAATCTTATGAGAAGTTTGAACAGAGAGAGAGAAGAAGAGTCCTGTTGCCCACAACAGAAGAAGGGCAGACCTCTGTTCTCAGAGATGAAGACAATTTTAGAGGTAGATAATGAAGACTTTTTACTTTTGAACTCTTCATTTTTAAAATAATACCCTATAAGTCGACGTGGCTCATCGACAAGCTGTAAAAAAGCTTGTAGAAATAAGAAAGACTTCACGATAGCAGAGTCTCCCCTGGGCAGCTGCTAGTTGTGAAAAAAGCCATGAGAGAGAGAACTGTATTTTCCCTCTTGTAGAGAAGTCTCTAGAACCTTAACAAGAGAGACTTCTTTCCCTGTGTGAACTGTAGAAAGACTATGTTAGAGATAGCAAACTGACTAGAAGTTTAAGTTTGGCTCTTTACATTATCAGTGTTCAAGAGAAAAGTAGTAGAGGAAGAGAAAAGGTGTGAAAAGTTTATTTTAATTCTTATTACTTTTTCTTTCCATTTTTAGTTACTGTCAATACATTTTCTTTATACCCTTTTGAAGTTTGAGCCTACTTTGCCTTTCTCTAATCCTATCTCACAGCAAGAAGTAGGTCCATTAGCTAGAAAGTCTCAAAATTAATGAAAATTCCAAATTAGCAAAACAAAACCACTACATAAAATTAGTGTTTCTGCCCAGTTTCGAACTGAAACCACAACGCAGAAGCATATTGCTCTTGCCAATTATAGACTAACTCAGGAATATCTATCCTGTATAAGTGGACTATAAATGAGAAAGAAAATGTGCATTAAAAGATATTTGTTTAAGAATAATAAAATACTTAATGACTGCAGGAGTACAGTCTATAAGCTAAAAGCTTTCTGTGCACTAATGCCAACACTTCTTGCGACTGGTCTAAAAAATAGACTTGTCACCCAATAAACACCAGCTAACTGACTATTATTAACTATGTGTACCTTTAATATTTGCTTCTTAACTCATGGCAGCCTCTCCACAGCAGACAAAGGCCATGATATGAATCTCTATGGCTTTATGTGTACAGAGGATAATAGGATGAAAAACAAAGCTGCCCACTGTGTACAATGACACTGAAATTAGCAGAATGAAGAACTATGAATGGGCATTAATTAAGAAAAACTGATTGGCAGACTTGTAAACTCTGAGAGCATGCTGAACACCAGCTACGTAAAAATGATTTAAAGCAGAACTGTCTCATCATTTAGCCTAGAGAATGACTGTAGCTCTCCTATACAAGTCTTATTTTCCTCCTCCTCATTTAGGTTTGAATTTACTGCAAGTCCCTTTCTACCAAGGCAAGGGCAATGTGCTGCAACACGATTCTGAAATCTTTGAAGGGGTAAATACTTTTGTATCTGATTACAGTGAAGCAAATAACACTATGTGTATGGGATTCAATTCCCACTTTTATTAAGGGCTTTTGAGGCTTTTCTAATGAAGTAAATTATTAGAAATAGAAAAGTGAAAACAGATGATTTTAAGGCTTTCTTACATAGAAAAAAGGTGAGAAAATAATTGAATGAAAACTGTAAACACACAGTCTTTGCCACCCATCAGTGCAGAGCTTGCATTCAAACATACACCAAACAAAAAAAGGTAGCTTAAACCCTTATTCAGAATTCATGCAGGTGTTTGAACTACCTACCACAACAAATAGTTTCTCAGCCAGATGAAAAGTATATTTTGAACTTGACAGATATGCTAAATAATGCTTCTTGCATACCTTTGTCCACATTACCAAATAAAAAGCTTACTTTGAACTTTTTCCTCAGTTCATGCTCTTTCTTTTCTTTTTCTTTTTGTTCTTTCTTCTCTTGGTCCATTCTTCTCTTATCTTCTTTGTCCCACTTCTTCTCTTTTCCCCTTGATGATCTGGAAGTGCATTGCCAGGACAGAACGTGTGAAAGCAAATCTTCCTTAGAGCTACTTTATCCAAGGCTGACAAAAAACTGCAGGTGTTGACAAAAGACTTCTCCAAGTGAAATCAAAGCTACAGATTCTAAAACCATAATGCAACAGATAGAGTAAGCTGCCCTTTACTACATATCTAAGTTACAGTGTCTGTCCTCATGAAGACAACACACCAGAAAAGGTTATCTGCCTCCACATGTGTGTGCCCAAATGTCTTTGAGCTAATTTTGTTGAGCATGCTTGCAAACTGGCAGCAGTCTAGATGTTGTACTGGATGCAGCTGTTAAATATTTACCCAGGCCACCAGTGGTTGATGCAGGCTGAACTGAAGTCTGAGCTGCCACTGGACTGTGTTTTCAGAATTGATTGCAACCTATTCCAGCAGTCTACACAAATGAGTCAGTCTTCTGCACTCATTTCTTCACACCAGGGTACAATACCTGCTGTGCCTTGCGTACTGGAAGGTACTGGGGTTTGGAAATTGGGACAGAATTAGGCCTACATCTCCAACTATGCCATTTGGCTGGAAGACCTGTGTTTTAGAAATCCTATGGAACTGATTGAGTGAAACTCCCTTTTCTTTTTTAAATACTTTTTCTAAACAGATAGGCTCAAATTGCTAAAAAAGAGTCTGAAATGAGGATCACAAGGGCTATAAATCAAAGGGAATTCAAGAATAATTTTTTGCTGAAAATTGTCATACATCTGAAAAATTCTACATCTAATTCAGAGGGAATTAGAGTTTTTCTTTGGTTATTGTAATACAGTAAATCTCATAGATTTAGACATTATTGGGGCAGAGGTAGTCATCAAAGGAAAGGTCTAAATGGAAAAATAAGCTTGTATAAGAATAAGAGCTTGTATTCTGTCTCTGTACTATAGTAGTTGACTCAGACAATGAAAATTGTCAATCCAGCCTCTCATAGAAGTTCTAAGAATGTTTATCTGAAAAGCAATAAAAAACCCAATAGAAGATCTATCTTGGACCATAATACCATGGGGCTGATCTTATTTATCCTCCTAGGCTGTAATTCCAACCAGTGGTTCAGACATACTCCTTAGATCAGAAATCAGAGTTCTGTTACCTTGATCCCAGTAACTACATTATTTAATTGCAGGAGTTTTGCCACACCAGGGCATGGCAGGTCTAACTGGGAAAGAACCTGTGAACACACAGACATTTTCCAGGTGAAATGAATGAAGACAGTAATCCCTGGCAGGGTGTGCAGCGGAATGGCACTTTTGTGCCAGATGAAATACACCTATTAGAAAAGATAGTAATAAAGATACAAGAGGTTACAGAGTTTAGAATTACTACCTGATGTCATTAATGTCTTCATACATCTCTCCATCACTTTCTTGACCCTATAAAAAATAGTCCATTTTCAATCATCTAAGTAGAATAGGAAAGACATGAAGAAACTATGTCTGCTATATAAGCTTCATACAAACTATATAAAAACATTTTTAGGAAAATGCAAATACCTTTATTCTTCCCAAAAGAAGTTACTCCATTATTCAAATGCACCATTCTTTTATTTCTGCTATTTTTTTTTACAACATCATACCTATGAAACCTTGGATTGTTAGAATCACACAAGCATATTGCTTAATCCAGTTTGTTTTAATTGCAAATTGTGTCTTCTAAAGTTTTTATCATTGCTGATGATTGCACTGCCATGATGAAGGTGTAAGGGTTAGCCCTATTTAAACTGGAATGCTAAGTATTTAAATGAGACTCAGATTAGGGTCTAAGAGATTGCCTAGTCCTTATATAGGGACAACTTTGATAATTTGTTCCACTTTACTCTGCTTCTCTGATTTTATTTCTATCCTTCACAACAAATAATTGCTTCTACAACTTACTGTGAATACACTGGATTAAATCTGGAAGTAATTGTCTAATGTGTTGAAGAAGTTTCATTAAATTTGTAAGTTTTTGCTAAAAAAGGGTAGGTCTACGATGGCGGATAGTACTTACCCTCTGTGCATTTCCATGACCTATAGGAACAAAAAAAATAAAACCAGGATATTTTTTTTTCTTGTACAGAAAACAATTCATTTTAGCATTAACTATTTAAAACTGCCTATAACATCAGTGATACTAACTAGAAATATGTGCAGGCTCCTGTTTTTTGATGAAGGTATAAATACAAAATTCAGTTTTTCTAGACTGCTTTTGTAGAACATTGCAAACTACAAATATATAGAAACAGCATATTTCACGTATTTAAAAGTGGAAAATTTGTTTTAAAAAATCTTTAATGATATTGGTGAATTTACCTATGCTATTTGTTTAGAAAATCACTATTTCTGTGAAGAAGCAATTGTCAAAAACCTAATAAATCCAAAGAGACCTCAAAGAAACTGCTTGCACCAGCCCAACAGCTGAATAAGTAGGCCAAAGGCTCTTTTCCTGAGCCAGCCTCTGCCCAGGGCAGCAGGAAAAGATGTTGTGTGAATCTCCTGCTTCCTCCTTACTGTGCCGGCAGGTAGGTAAGAAAAGCTCTGTTACAGCTGCACAGCCTGCAATGCTGTGAGTCGTGGATGGCTAGCACACTAAATAATGCACAGTGTCCCTGGCACAGACCAAGTGCCACCAAGGAGGGATCAGAAGGCAGATTGAAATTCTTTGTGTCACAATCTGCTTCTCTGCTGCTCCTGGTACAACTCACTGCCTCTCACTGCCTCTCACTGCCTCAGACCACAAAGTGACAGTAAAAGCACAGTCAACCAACCCATCTTTTTTTTTTTTTAAATCAAGTATAAAACAGTGCCTCCTTCACCAGACCACACAACGTCAACTCTGAAAGAGCAGCATTCATTTTGGTTCAGGTTTGAAAATTTGGTGATTTATGGTCCCAGCATATTTCTAACCAAACAAAAACAAAAAAAAGATAAAAAGAGCCAAAAAAAAAAAAAAAAAAAAGAGAAGAGGGCAAGGAGAGGGGAAGAAAGAAATTTAAAGCAGTTTCTGAGGGTCTGTCATATTAATCACAGAACAGTAGATCCACTAGCATTATGAGACAATTATCTTCACCCAAAAAGCTGCAGAACCATATAATTAGTTACACAAATCACTCTTGAATTCAATAAACTTTTGTTTATCTTATAAATACAACATGCTTATAGCTTCTTACAGTAGCCATTAATTAAAATGTATAAAATGTATAAAATGCATCTTACCCTGTGAAACGAATTCAACGTCATCATAATTTTCTTCACTTTCTAGGTTCCTGTAAGTATGAAAAGGTAGACATGTGAAACCTCTGAAGATGGTTTTATGATTGCATTTTCATTAACCATTTTCTGGTGCTTTTTATTATCTTTTTTATACAAAGGCTGAACTGTCTATTGAGCCCTATATCCTACTTAAGTACACACAAGATTTTCTAAATTGTTCTGTCTGACTGTGACTCAGTGTTTCAGTTGGGGCCACATTGTTCCAGAGTAAAAACCATCAAAGTGAGCCAAAGGCACTCCGATACCATGAAGATGAGCATAGTATGAAAAATATCATAGGCAGATGGGCTGACTGAGTGGAAAGAATATGTTGGGCTTTTTATCCATTTTTGCAGGTGCAGGCTTCTTACAGTGCAAAAGTACAATGTCAGACTTTTGCTCAATGCTAAATATAGCTCTGAGACTTTGACTTGTTGGGCTTAAAGTCTAAACAAGGGACAAGAAAAACAATGTTGTAAAGGTTAGACCAGGTAAAATGTCACTGGAGCTCTTAGATTTAAAATGTTGTCCAAATGAGAGAAACAGGAAAATGAATTGAGAATATAGCTAATAATATCAGAGACTTTTAACTTTATAATGCCTTGTAACAGCAGAAAGAAAACAAGAGCTGACAGTTATCATCAAAAAAGTGTAATAAAAAAAAGACTTGAAAGCAGATTGGGATGTTCTAAAATTGGCTTGATGGGGAAAGCATGGAGACAGGTGAAAGCAAAGGTGTCAGCATCCAGGCACAAATTTTCACCAGAGAGAAGAATTTACAGGGCACACGGGAACGGGGGAGCAGACAGGGTACACTTCACAGGTATCTGATGTCAGACTTGGCTCCTATGCCTTGGCAAAGAGGAGGATACCCAGCGTGGCTGCTGCAGGAACTGCGGCTGGGAGGCAGGACTGATGCCGTCACACAGCGTTGAGCTGGACGCGCCTCCCTAACTCTCCCTGCCTGCTCTTTGATGCTCTTCAGAGTACCTGCTGGCCAGAAAGCAGCTCATCATTCAGGCTCAGCTTGATTCTGGTCAGTTTTGATGCTGGACTCAAGTACTTACAACTCCGTCAGCAGAGGTTCTGCTTCTGTACGCAGCTCTTCAAAGAAGGATAAAGAAAGGAGCCCCCTATCAACAGAGGCTTCTCAGGGTTATCACACAAAGCCACGGCACGGCCTCGGTGCAGTTTCACAACCACTGCTGAGTTCCTCCAGCTTGATAAGCTGCTTCCTGGGGGATTGTCATAGACTTGACCCTCCTTGCCCTCTTAGCCCAGAAAAATTCAGGGAAAACCTTCAGCCATTGAGGCAACTGATTTTCTATCAGTGTTTAAAGTCTTGGGATTGTTCTGGAGTAAAAAACCAGTCTGTTCCCTTCCCCCTACCCCCACCAACAAAGGAAAAAAAAATTGTTGTTGTAGACAAGACAATTCAGGGAAACAACCGAACAGATGGAGAGTACAAACTAATATAAAAAACTAATTCTAAACAGGCCAGGTACAGGGTGTGATAGAAACACCCCCCTCTCAGAAACCTGGAACTCATGCAGTCTTCGCCTGCTGTGGCAGGAGGAAAGTGGTAGGCAGAGAAAGGTGAGAAAATAAAGATCTTGTAGATTATGTTCACTTACCTTGTTTCAGAGCTAGGCTTGATGTTTCTGGGAGGCAGATTGGGAGCTATTTTCACCTGCAGGGACAAGTGATGGGCTGGTGGAGGAGCTGGCACAGCAGTGTGTGGTGGAGGTATCAGTGGGGCAAGTGTTGCTGAGAAAAATGCTTTCTGTTTCGAACCTTCATTTTTAGGACCTAAAATATAGCAGACCAGACAGAAGTTATCAAGCAAACATCTGAGGAAGGAACTTTGCTGTGTTTGATGAAGCTTTTGGGTAAGATATCAGTACTGCACATATCCCGGAGAAAGTATATTTTGTTGAACCTGCTCTTAGATATTTTTGTTTGCATTACCTTATCAGACTAGAGAGAAGGAGACTCTGCACTCAAAAATGTTCTCCCTTTAGAAAGCCATGAAAATGTCTTTGCCAAGACATGAACAAGACACGAAAACAGCACAATTAATCCAATATATTAACACCTGTGTTTTAAAACTAAATTATAATTTAATTCCACAATTTGCTTAAAAAGACCAGCTGCAGAGTTTCATATCAGCACTGATGTAGTCTTACTGAGTTTTTCTTGCTCAGAGAAAGAGTTTTAAGGGAAGGGATGAGAGATGAAAATATATTTTGGCCTTTAAAAAGACAGGTACAGGTCTCTGAACATCTTCAAATACATTTGTAATTTAATTTGTACAAGTCTGAACTTTTCTAGCAAGCTCAGATCAGAAAAGTGGCAGTCTGTGAAGCTGCCCTGAAGCTACACCCGCAACAGACAGGTGTAGCCTTGAAAACTGATAGTGCTGTGCACCAGGCGCAGAAGCCACAATCATATGAGTGAGCTGGTGTGTGTGTGCTGCACTGAATTCATGCTCCCTGCACAAGCCACAACCAAACCATAGCAGCCATTGCTCTGAGAGCTGATTTTGAGAGAAATTATTCTACACAAGCAAATTAAGTCAGAGTTTGGATACCATGATATTTTTGAAGTATCATTTTTTTGAAGTATCATTAGTGGATTAAAATCTACCCAAAAAGAACTGTCCCCAGCTGCATGGAGACAAATCCAGGAAAATCCAAGGAAGAGGAGAACAGAGGGAAAAATTCAGAGTTCTGTTAAAATCAATTACAGCTGAGAAGAAACCCCTTGTCTTCTGGAGAATTTAAGTTCACACCTGTGAGAGATTAAAATCTTGTAAAGTAAAGGAAATGATAACCTCACTGAAAAAAAAGTTGCTCAAAACACAGAACAACGACAAATATTTACTAAAGTTTAATATCAAGACTAAAAAATTTCAAGAAGCTATTGGAAGAGCTTTTTTGGCTTATTGGGTGTCTGGAATTCTGTCCTTGTGACAGACAGGAAAAGGGGAGTTGATAAATTTAGGATGGACCTTTCCATATCTCACACAGAAATCAAAGTGAAATTATCAAGCCTTGACAGTTTTTCTCCTTACTACCACACAACTCAAAAAATTATGTATAAATATTTCTTCATGGATGCTTAGACCAACTTGTCAACACACATATGAAGAATCGTGCATTTTAAACCTGTTAAAATCAGCAAAATACTGATAGTCCCAACACGGATGATTACACAGGTGAATTCTTTTGTGGTTTGTGCATTAAGGAACATGTATATTACAAAAGAAGATTCTTACATTTTAAGACGTGTCAAGATTAAATTTGCACCACTTATCTTTTTAACATTTTATTCAAAAATATGGCCCAAAAGTCAAGTGAAATAATCCTTTCTCTCAGTACTCAGGAGGCTACAGCAGGGTCAATGTGTGCCAGCTGGAGAGTACCCAAAGAAGAATAGTGAGAATGAGGTCTAGAAAACATGAATTCCTGACTATATTGAACACACGGTGGTGGTTTAGGGAAATGTGGTAACATTGGGGTAGAACAAAATTCATACCTAAGTCTCTGGTAGCGAAGAAAGGGATAATCAATATTTTCCCCTCTTATTTTCCATAGTGAAGAGACAATAAGTAACATGCTTAAAGGCAAGCAACATTTGTTAGAAGGCACTTTCTGACAGTGAAAATGGAATTTCCATGCCTTGAGGTCCATATTGAAGAAGTAGGATAAATTTATGGCATGAATAAGTTCTAGTGCAGTTGTTCTTACCCTGTACATCAGGATGGACATCAATACAGTGACAACTTCTGTATATCCCTTCCAATTCAATGCTGACATACTTTGCTGTCCTGTATGTTACATTGCATTTGAAATATTTGCTGCTATACAGAGATCAACAGCTGTAGATATACTAAAGTAAGGTTGTGGCTAAAATGTGTCTTTCAGTTGTTTGAGGGGTGTTGACAGGAGAAAGGATACTACAGAGTTTTTGTAGTGGTACTTGTTTAAGTTTGCTTACTATTAAAATCTGCATCTTACTGTTTTCTAAGTTCCTCAAGCTTCAGATTCTATTACTTTTATTTTTTACCTTTGCACACAGGGTCAGAAGCCTTTTTATCACCACTGTTTTATACCCAAAAAGGTATGTACATCACTGGAATTAATATACAACTCAGATGTGTTTTCAGTGACTTTAAAGACTCAACTGTTTAAATCTCACTTAAGGGTGCTATTTTTTTTTTTCCCATGTAGCAATTAATTCGTAGCTATTTCTGTTATCTCTCCAACCTTTCCAACACTGAAGATAATCATGCAGTGGAATTCTAGAGCATGCACTTTTCTGCCACATGTAGGGATGAAAATTGCAAGTCATTCTTTATCTGGCCATATCTCTACTGATGGCATCCAGGGGCTTCAGTATTTTCTCCAATTGTCACCTCTTCTCCTGTTTTGGAAGTGCAGGCTCCTGCCTATTAAACAAATGCCCATGAGCAAAAAGCTTTTATTCAAAAACTTTGTAACTATATGACAATTCTTTCAGGGTAAAACTCGAAGAATTTAGAGTTACAAGCTGCTAACCCTTATGCATTATACTCTTGTGTCTCATCATAGTCCTTACCAATTGTAGAGTTGCTTATAACTTGAATTTTTTTCCCCCAAAATTGTTACACAACCTTGTTTTGCAGGTATGGTTTACATTTCTTCACTATGTATGTACAATTGCACTGGAATAAAAGCAAACTTTGCTCAAATGAACCAAGGTTACACATGACTGAGCTCTTGTTGTATCTGAGTATTTGCAGACTATGTCTTAGCATTTAATTCTTCACAGTCTTTATTAGTCCACAGACTACCAGCTACAATTTTTTATTGCCCTAAAACTTCTTATAAAGATGAATACCACTGACATGTATCTCCAGATGAATTCTAGAGTCTAATCAAAGAAAACAACCAGAAAGGGGTCTATTTTTTGGTTTGTTTTTTGTTTTTGTTTTTGTTTTTGTTTTGTTGTTGTTTTGTTTTCTTTTCCTGAAAGCCATATTAATTGGTATTAATGATACTCTCAAATTTATTTTTGTGTTTTAATAGAGAATCCTATATGAGTTTTTCTGTGGTTATATCTACATTGTCCTAACAGAGTGTTGTGTATGTGCACAACATGCATATGAACCTTTTATCTTCATATTGTATTACTTCTTGTGATAAGTTTGTAGGACTAAGTAAAAATTCTTCCCAAGTCTCTGTGCATAATACTTCTTTCATCTGATGTCTCTTGAGAGCCAAATCTAGGTAATAGGAAACTGAGCCAGGAAAGGACACCACATGCATTTTAGATTAAGAGCTTATTTTTAAGTATAAGGGCTGAACAACCTGTCCTTTTTAATTTTTGTAGTTTGTTCTAACAGTAACTAAATGATCATCGTATTATTAAAAATACTGCTTTTTTATTTTCTAACTATTAACTATTAACTCTGCCTTTAGAGTTTTAAGTAGCTTAATTAGTTACACTTATGACTGAGACTGACATAGGTGTGAAATACTTTCATTCTAATACTAGAAATAGTGGAATGATTTAGGTAGGAAAGTGACATGCTGAAAATCTGTTTGGAAAAAAGGTGTAATAATCAGGCCTGCTGAGCCAAAGCTATTATAACATTTCAATAGTGGATTTTTTTTCCTATTTTAATGGAGCATTTAATTTTGACTCCAGTTTCTTTTCTTTTATCTGGGACACTTGGTATATAAAGTTTTTATATATAAAAACATGGAAAAGCTCTGTGGCAGTCAGCTGCAGATACTCAGATCAAGAAATTAAACTGAAACTACATCCTGGCTTCACATGCACCTGAAGCACCCCTATTCCAGTAAACAGTGTTAAGGGTGGTCACTGTGGGGCAGCTTTGACAGCTAACACCTCCATTTCCAAATAGCCTCTCCTCTCAGGACTCTCAGCTTTTTCACACGTTGTACTGCACTGAATAAACAGAGGCAGAAATGGAAACTCTTTGAATAGAAACAAAAGAACAGAAGAAAAGGGACTGCAGCTGTATAGAGAAATCTGCCATAAAAACTCTCTACAGAATGTCCCAAATATCCCATAACACTGCTGCTTGTGGCATTAAACTTCTTTAATCATGCCCAGATCCTCAGCACTTACAGTACAACTATGCACAGAACACTGCAAAAGTCTATCTTGTGTGCTTGGAGAACCTTCTCAAACAACTTCCATATGGGCAGTGGCCAAAAGTTCACTTACATTCTTGGGAATGTTTATTTATTGGGAAGTGAAGGACACTGAAGTTGTCTTGATGCACTACTTGTGACTTTGACCCTTGCCATTCTTGGCTTGTGAAAGGGAAACACTGATTCATCTTTGGTAGCCAGTATGATATCTAGAGAAAGATCCCATCTTCCCTTCATGTCCAGATATTCTGTGTTCAACAGCAGAAGAAATCAACCTGAATAAAAGAGCATAACTTCTATGCCTCCCCCATGTGAACTCAAAGAGAAATTAGAAGTTCAGCTCTTTTGGAACTTGTGAATTCTATGTAGGCAAAAGCATTCAGGGCAGAATGAGAAAAAGAAGAAAAGAAGGATGAGAATTTTCTTCCTATTAAAACCTTCAGTGCTGTCCTGAGATACTTTATCACTCTGTCCTGAGATGCTCATACCATAAATATGTGGCAAATTGAAGGGAAGCCCTAGCACTGCCCGAAGTCCATAATGGAGTACACCTGGAACAAGCACTACTCAGTGGGATGGGAATCTTACAGGAAGCAGTCCTTTGATCACAAATGGTTCTCTGTTTTTCAGAATTGTAAAAGGAATTGGCTTCATGGGCAAGGGTGATTTTGGCTACAGTATTCATAAAGCTTAAAAGACATGTCTCTATTTATTGCCTCGCTAAATACCAGGGTATCTTGGTGTCTGGGTGAGAGATTGGCGCACAGAAGAAGGTGAACATCCAATTATCAACCTGAGCAAAATAGAAGCTGTCAAAGGGAAAGAATCCCACATATTTTTTAGCATTCACACCTGCAGTTCTACATCCATCAGCTGAAGATACAAACCTGACTGTTCAATCAAATCAGTATTGCAAGAGAATGTGTTTATTTGGCACAAAGCTTTTAATTGGCAACAATGAAAAATAGTAATTTTGATAATCTCCCTTGAAGCAGGAAAATATCCCATTCTAGCAGAGAGTGGTCTGGCTTCAGCTATTCATATTTTTTCTCACCTATGGCGGGACTGCAGCAGTAATGTGTACCTGTTCCCAAAGCCAGCAGCACTTTAAAAATCCCAGTTAGCTCAGAAGAACTGTGTTGCTCTTATCTGCAACACACTCTCTTGAAAATGCATTAGCCTGGTCTCCAGTCTCCAAACAGTCCAGGCTTAACCACAAAGATGGAACTGTTAATGATGTTTGAGGTATCAGGCTGTAGCACCCAGCCTATCCATTGCCTTGACCCAGAAATTTCTGGTCCAAGACTGCATCCTAAATAAAACTGGAACTGAGCAGCAATGCATAGCACTGTGCACATTCCATTTTAAGTGGTCTCATCGTACCTGCTTCACCATAAATACATATACATATGTAAGAAAATCCTATCTATAACAATGCAGTCTTTTTCACATGCAAGGCAAAAATTGAATATTGACTTTGCATTCTAAAAAAGCCACACATTTCTTTGGCCTAGAGTATGGCATTTGGTGAGACCTTATTCCCTTTCACTCTGATGCAGTGAGCTCCTGGTCTGTTCTTGACTCCTGCTTTTAGTAATGTTAAGAAAACTTGACAATGAGTAGCTGTCACAAGGAAGCTTCAAACATTCTGCAGGAAAAAATGCTCACAATTTTAAAATTCTTAGTGAATTTTTATGGTTTTCATCATAAAATGACTTCAGTATTTTATAAGCAGTTACACATCAGAAAGTTTTTAAAAGAATCCTTTTATAAAGCAAAATGCTTTTGAGCTACTCTGCAAACCCAACATGTTTTTCAGTTTTATAGCAAAGCATTTCACTTCACATGCAAGCCCTGGGTAGCTTTCTGGGTTTTACAGAGGGTTTACTAAGAACCTGCAACAACATTTGCAGCATCTGATCAGCCACTTCCTACTTCATCTGTAATGTGCAGAGAGCTGTGCTCTGCTCTGCTTCCCTAACCACATTTTCGTTTAGATACAAGCCATGGTTTCAGGTTTCATTGTTTTGCCGCTTTGGAGCTGCTCAGAGTGAGCAGGTAAACTTACAGCAGAGCTGAAGCTCAGTGCTTTTGATTGTGCTGTTGTTACACATCCTGTAGCAACAAAGTTCAGTTGCGACACTGCTCACACCTTGAAAACAAAGAGCATGAAAAGTTTCTGGTTGTTGCACTCCTTGAGTCCAGACCTTACTTTTAAAAATGCCTAAGTACAATCTTTTATGCCTTTTCTCTTATTTTCTTTTATTCTTCTCATCTTTCCTGATTCTCCTTCCAATTAGGTGGTTAAGCTCTTTTTTTTTCTCCTGTGTGCAAACAAAATTTCGTCCCAAAAGGGTGGAATTTCAGACAACAGGAAAAGGGGGAAATGAAGATTTAAGTCTCCATCCTTTTTCAGATCACTTTGCTGATGGTTGCTCATAACATCACGAAAAAAGATGATCATAGCAGGTGGAGAATCTGTCCTTTTTAAAACAAAACTTCTCATTGGTCTCAATTGGAAAATCTTATCACAACAGATGCACAGACTACCTTAAGGGTGTTTCACATAAGATTTAACACTTATTCTAACCCTTATATTCTCAAAAATATCATAGAGTTGACATATTAAGCCCTAGACCCCGTACCAGGTAGGGGATTTTTCCCTTTCTATACGTATAGAAACAAACAGATGAAGAATATAGAGCACATGAAAGTGAGCATCTAAATTTACATTTAAGATTGATGGCTGAAAAATATTAAGCATGCACATAGTCTTACGTGCACCCAAAGTACTTCACTATGTAAAAGTTTGCAGGACTGAGCCTTGTGGTGACTACATATGAGGTTAGATATTCCTAATTCTTTAAGGGTCCAGCATTTCTGGGCAGTGCTGACTGGCATAAGGAAAGTGATTTCCAACTGCAGATGTGTTATCACAGACAGAAGACTGTACTTATCTAAAGAGGAACATAAAATTAAATCCAAATTGAACTGCAGTTGAAACTTTTCACTTGTCTGATAAAAAAGCCTTAAAGACTACTTCTGCTTCTACTAAAAATATTTATAAACCTGAGTCAATTAATTTTATGTTGCATGGTATCACTTCATATGCAAGAAAAAAGAATAAAAATTGAAAGGATTCAGAGATGGAGGACATGTAAGACAGTAATAGCTTAAAATTAATCTTTTGTAATTCATTTGTGTTTGAAAGAGAAGGCAAAAGAAAATGTGTATAATGATGCAAAGGCAACTAAAAGAAAATGTATTTGAAAAGTTTTCTTAAAATGTAATTATTTCCCAAACTAAAAAAATGATGAAGGGTTTTAAAATTTTTCAATGTGAAAAATAATTTTATCATACATACATGGTATATAAAAAATCATTTTCATAAAGAAATGCCCATGCAACAAAGTCTTGCAATTGGATACTGGAAGCTTGCAGATTTTCTCTTCAGAATTTGCAAACAAGGAACACCATTGTTCCAAATGCACATATCTGAGGAGGGTTCAATTTCAAGAGGAAACCAATGACCTCAGGAATGTTCTTTACTAAAATGAACCCGTTCGGATTANTTTAATATATTTTCTATAATGAAATATATTAATTTGTGCAGTATTACTACCAATGCAATGCTGCCAAGTTATGAAGATTCATTAAGAGCATTTCTCCCTGTGAACCAAAATAGATCTAGAAAATTAAAAGATGAAAATACTTCCACCAGCAGGGCACAGATTGTTTCAAATTCAAACATTATGCATGCTGAATGGGTTTTACCTCTGTGAGCTGCTAAGGAAATATTTAAAGAGTACAGAGAAATTAGAACTTTCAGCACAGAGAGAAATTTCAGTACATATCAAACTTCAAATATGAGAAGTATATGCTAACCATTCTTGTAACTATAAGTAAGTAGGCGACAAAGCATTTTTTGGGAGGGGCTAGACACCTTTTGGGTTCAAGATGCATTCTACAGTAATGGTACCAGCAACATGTCCAGAACTCCATCACCACGGTACTTCTGCGTATCAGGAAAAACAAGATATTTTCCAACTTGACCATAAAACTGTCTATAAAATAGTGTGATATGCTGTATACACTCCCTTGCTAAAAACAGTTGTAAAGTAGGCTTCAAGCAAATTATATCTCAACTTAAAGAATGGAAAACTTTTGGCCAGTTCCTATCACTTTTTCAATCTGTAAATTAAATTTATTGATATGCTCTGTGTTCACATTATTTTCTGGAATCTGGACAGGTTTCAGAGCATTTGAGCTGTTGGTACAGCAGAGAAGTTTTTGTATTGTGACCCATATAATGCAACCACATGATGAAGGTGCATAAATAGGTGTTCTTGTGAGTCAAAATTGGTGACCAAAATAACAAGATTTCAGAAATTAAATTAAGGGAATTTTACTAAGAAGAAAGAATTAGTTCCATCAGCATTACTTTTTTTTTTTTCCAGCAGCTTCCTTTCTGTCACCTTCCATGAGAAATTAATGGCTGTCTTTTTTCTTCATCCTTGTGAATTTTCCTTTCTAATTACTGCTCTTAGCACTTCTTCTCAGAGGCTGCTCTTGTATGTAGTGCAATTCTCACGGCACTGTGTTAAATTGATCCAGCCCTGCTGGAAGGGCAATGGTTTCAAGTGCAGCATAACACCTCATATGCTTCATTCAGCCCTTTGCAGAGGTCCAGACCTATTGAGTGAATATGTTATGCATATGCTTTGATTCAAAACAGAAGGGGCCTCAAAGCCATTCAAACTACATGTCATACCTCTTACCAAAATTAACAGGTGCACTTGCATGGTTTCTCTTCTGTGTCCTAAATTCTGCATCTCAGTTTCTGAAGCCTCCATTCAGGAGTGATTTTAGCCAACTCAATGGGACTTAGAGAAGTCAGCTGCAGAAACAGCTCCAGAATTCATGGACTATAACAAGTGTATACATGAAAAAAATAGATTTCTGTGCCTCCATCCTGTGATAAAAACAACTCACATCTTACTATTAATTTTCCAGAATCAGATAATCTTGAAGGGAACAAGAGTGGCACATAAGCCGTAACAAACAAAACTGGAGATGCTTAGGGGGAGATCTTCTGCCCGTTGCAGAAGCTTTGACAATTCACAATGGAGAGCTATCTTCTGATGTTAAATGGATACAATTTATTCCTTTGAAAATAAAAATATACTCTAAGACATTTGAAGAATGTTGCAGAATGTTGTAGCCAAGGCAATAATCAAGCATAATGAGTTTAAATATTAATTTGAAATTGGTTTTGTGTACTTCTGCTTCCTTATACACAACAGCAGCAAACTGCACTCTGAGCAATCACCTGCAAGGAAACACTCAATGTTGGTTTATCTGTTTTCTTAGGCAGATTAACTAACTAACTAACTGACTAACTAACTAAGACAGATAAATAACTGTCTCATTCATATTTCTCTCAGGATGGTTGAATTAATTTTTAAATCACAGTGATGTATTTTTTTCAATGCTGTAAGCCATAGTGGCAGTTTAATTTACAGTTTTCTCCACATATTTTAGCAGAATTATATGACAAATCCTTGATCTTTTAAAGTAATGCTTCAAAAAATCCAGAGTCGTAGGTTTCCTCCACCACCTTAATATTTTTTGTTGTGTAGGCTCTTAAAAATTCTGAGGAATTTTCTTCCCGACTGAAGCAGACTGAAGCATGTGCCCACTTTTTATTCCCTGAAAAACTGAAGCCCTGGTGTTTGTTGTTCAGGAGTTGTAGAGCACTGAGGGCTCAGCCTCTGGCTGCCTTTGTGTGTGTGGCCACCTGTACCTGTATGATCCCATTGTGCTCAGTGCAGTTCTCCTCAGGAAGCAACACTACAGTTGTGGCCTCACATGGAAAGCTGTCAGCAAAATTACTTTGTTTCTTTTTTTTTTTTTTCCTAAGACTTTAGGTGTTTATTATAAAACACTATAGTTGTTATTGTCTCCTGAACACAGAAGGCACATGCATCTCATTGATTCTTAGCTGAGGTAAATATGATCCATCAGGGAAAATTGCTGCAATGGGACATAACACAGGAGTTTACTATTCAGCCACGTATTTGCAGGCCCAGACAGGAATTTCTTAAAGCCTGCCTTCACTGGAAAATAGTAGCACTTCAGTAGTGAGACTTTCTTAAAAAATATATTTGTATCTACCAAAGTTTTATTACAAAAAGTTTTTCAGAACTAGGTGAAAATTTCTAATCCACAGCAAGGCCAGCATCAAAGTAACATCCCTTAGTATTCATGCAGGCATGGTGGATGATTTAAATCCTTCTCCCACGCTTAGTAAGACTGCTGTGTCAAAGCTAAGTCCTTCAGCCTCTAACATTTAATGTCATTTCATGCTCAGTGAACACTTATTTTCAAAAACCAGTAAAACAGGTTTCATGGGAAAGGATAGCAACCAAAGGAAAAGGGGTGACTTGATACTTCTGAGAAAGTAGAATCCAAACTCCTGTTTTAAATCAAGCGATACAAGGTTTTCTATAGTGCAGGCACATACCTCTAACACAAGTGTAAAAACCACATGTGGAGGTTTTCTCCTCTAAAAGGACAATGCAAAACCTAACTTTTGCCCTATTACAGACTAAAAGCTCCAAAGGTTAGATCTCAGAAAGCTTTGTTGAATGGAAAAATTATTTTCATTTGCTCAGTTGTCTTTATTTGCAGCACCTGAATCACAGCAGCAAATTAAGCAACTATGAAAAGCTTCTGTTCATGAAATGAATGATTCTTGAAATGGCAGTTAAAGAAAAAAAATACAGTTCAGTTTAACTGCTCTTCCAAAGCAGGTAGATTTTGTTATTTATGTTACAAGAAACCCATCAACAATGAATAAGTGTTGAGCTGAAAAGGAGTTTGTTCAGGATTTGGTCTAGAACAGCTCATCTGTCCACCAGAACTGTTCTGTGTAGACCTCTGGCCACAATGAAATGGCCTGCATTAATTAAAGCCAAACAGAATATCAAGGTCTACATGCCAGCTCTGTAAGGGGAGGCTGAAGTTCAGGGACACTATGGACAGCTTCTCAAGGATGTGGTTTCTAAATCTTTCACTCTCGACCTGCCCCTATGACTCTGAGACAGGGAAGACCATGTCTGATCCTTAATTTCTTAGCTGAGTGTGAGTTTTGCAACATAATTGGAAAACCACATGTGCCACAACGCTGGGCAGCTCCATCCTTAGCTCATGTTCCCATGACTGTCAGGGTGGTGGCTGCTCTTATCCCTGGTTAGTGACAACTGGACACCCTTCTTCTAACAAAAATTCTGACATTATTCTTACAGCCCTGCTCACAGGGTTAATTTAAAATGCACAAGATAAATATTTCTTATGCTCAGTTTTAAAAAGAGGATGAAAAAATGCTTTTTGTCTATAACTGAATGGGAGCTAGAAAAAAAATATGAATAAACAATGAGCAGAACAACAAATAAAGATCCCTCAATTAATTACTTAGAGTAAATTTAAAAATGTATTTTAAATAAATTGTCATTTTCTGTATTTCCAGCTTTTGTCAGGACTTCTTAAAGAACTAGCAAAGCTCTTACTCCTCTTATATAACCAAAACATTTTCTGGTGTAGTTTGCTAAAAATGCTGTATTTCTGTATTGAGCTTGTTTATGGACATATTTGCTTTAAAGATATACACAAATTTGCATCATATGAGGATCTTGGCCTGATCTTGGATTTGTGAGAACATTTCCTTAACTGTAGGGTAACAGAGGAAAACCAGAATACAGCAGCTAACAAGAAAGTACATTTTTTATTTACTGATACACTCCTAATCTTTGAGTGGAATTAATAGTAACCCAACATATAGCTGCATGCAGACACTGTTTTTTTAGTGAGGCTTTTTCTCTTAAGAGAAATCAGCTCTGAGCTTTTTCATGCTGCCATAGCACCTCTGAACCTCTTCTGCCTCAGGAAGACCAGCCTCATGTGTATTCAGAACTGCTGATACACAAGCCATACACAGAAAGTACAAGAAAAATTATGTATCAACTAAATTAAATGAATGTACCTGATGTACCAGACACGCACAGTGCGGAGTAAGAGCATCCACTGTCAGCAACTTCAGAGCTCCGAATCACACCATTGGGCATCCCCCTTTCTCACTAACTACACTTAAAATTGAAGCATCTAAGTTTGATCTGTTTAATTAAACCAGGACTTAAATGCCTGTTGAGAAAATTTGCCTTGACACAAGTTATAGCTGCATATGAGTAGTTTTGAGAAACAGGTGAACCCAACACAGTAAATATTCTTCCTAAACTTTATTGCTGAGAAATAGAGAATATAATTTTAATTTATGTGTGGAAGAGAGAAGCCCAAAGTTACAGTTTCAAGGGATTTTCTGATGCACAAGTGTCATGTTATTTTTGAACAGAAGAGGAGATTCCATCTGAAATTAACCTGTTTCTAAATGCATCAAAAAGCTAATACCCGAGGAAGCAAAACAGAGTGGACTTACTCTTTTTTTGGCGGCTCTTCTGGAACTTTCCCAGGTGCACAGTGGGGGGTCTGCTGGGCTTTTGTGGGGGCTGGCCCAATGTGAACACTGGAGGCAAGGGTTTCCGCTTGGGTGCTCTAGAACTCCCGTCCTCATCCTCTTGTGGCTCACCTGATGGTCTACTTGCAGCAAGTTCCGTATTTGTCTTATGGAATTCAGGAAAAGAGCCTGATTCTTCCTGGACGTTTTTATTAAGGAAGACGGTCTTGGAAGACCTCATTCTCTTTTCTTCAGTGTTTTTTGCCACAGTTTTGGAGGCTCCTTTTAATATGGTGTACCTGTGGCCAGTAGGCTTCAGAGCTGTTTTAGGAATATTACTGCCTGAAGCTTCTCCAGCAGACTTACTATTTTCACCCATTTCCTTTCCTTCTTGGAGTGCACGTATATTTGTTCTAGGTCCTGACTGTCTTTGCAGAAAATTACTTTTATTAGAAGTGTCTTCATTCTGAGATACCTCACTGTTTAGAGAACGTTTTTGTCCAAGAGGTAGTTTAGAAAGAGGAGGCTTGGGCTCATTTTCTTGTGCTGCAGACCTTAATTTTTCCTTAACTGCAGCTACTTTTGAAAATTCTGGTTTTGTCTCATTCTCCTCTGATGCAAAATCTAAATTAGGTTTTGGTCCCTGAGGACTTTTTTGTTTATCAGGAGGAGTAAGGAACTTGTTCCGTGCAGGTTTTGGGTTCAAAGGCTTTGGGTCCTCTTTTGACGGGTCACTGGTTTTGATAATGAATTTAGAGCATCCAGCTTTTTCATCGTTTCCTCTGTTAGTGGGCTGAAGCTGAACACCAAACCTTTGTGCCACTGGCTTCAAAAGTGGTAGCTTTGAATCTTTCTCTGTTTTATCATCACTTGAAGGCTTGACTGCCAGAGGAGGCTTAGGCTGAACAGTTTTGTGAAGGGTACTGGGTCCTGGACAAAGTGCAGGATATCCTTTCTGTGCTAATTTTTCACCTGCTTCTTTCCTTGACAGCAATCCAGTGGGGACATCTTGTCTTGGGATTTTGAGGGGTCGGCTGTTTGAAGTATCCTCTGCTTCTCTATTACCTCTCTCAAATTTCTCCATGAGTAACTTCACACGTGGCTTCCAACTCTACAAACATAAAGAAGAGAAAAACAAAGGGCAGCAATGGGAAACTACTGTTGCAATGTTCACAAATACTGTATTAAAGAGTTTCCTGGTCTGAGACTTGACTACTGCTGATTGGCTGAGGAGGTGCTATAGCTCATCTTCCTGTACAGTTAAGAGAAGCTGAGCATTTCGTTGTATCCTTGCAGCGTTTATACGGTATTTTGAAATTTTCATTCTGGTGCTGCCTTTCAGGTACTGCAGGTCCTTTTGGGCATATCATAATTTCTATTTACTTCTGGAATTGTGAACTGAACACGGAATAAATATAAGAAATTACATATGACTTTAAAATCAATATACCTAAAAATTTGATTGTCTTGTGATAAGAAGTTCTTGTACTGGAACCTGGGGCAATGTACCAGATTCATGTTATTCCTGCTAACTCTTTGGAGAACTGCAAGCTCCTTTGTGAAAACAAATTCATCTGGTTGATGTATGTGTGGGTCAATTTTTCTTTCCTTTCTCAACATTTTTTTCACTTTCTGCTCCCTGCACCCTCACTTTGTCCTTGTTTCTCTTCTCCATTTTGTATCTGAATAAAACTGTGCATGTGTGGGTAGCAAATGAAAATATATGAAGCAAAATTAAAAGAAATGACAATCAATACCCCCAGATATTGTCAAAGTTACTAAATTTCCTGTAAAAACAAAAGAAATAATTCCAAGAGAATAAAACCCAGCTTCATTCAAAAATAGATGTTTTAATTAGTCAGCCCAAGTCAATAACTTTCAGGACCAGTCTTAAATGAACTGAACCCAAAAGTTCAATACATTTGAATTCAGGAAAAATCAAACACATCACAGTGTAGGATGGGAGCAAAAGGCAGTGAGCTGGTTCCACTGCACTGGGCAGGGGCCACCTCTGGGTTCCAGAAGCCCTCTGGGGCAAGAAGTCCTCTTCCCAGCTGACAGTGGCAGCAGAGGTGCAGTTATGGCAGATAAATTGATCCATACAATTCACAAGCAGGACCTGGATTTCCCGTGTGAGTTAAAATGAAAAGCTTACAGTATAAAGTAGGAATGTTATAACTAGTTAGGGTTTTGAATAATATGTTTGTAAACAAAGGAGTATTGCTACAAAACATAATAAATAAGTGTTTGAAAAAAAAATTAGAGGTTTAAGAATGAACTGTGTCTTAACTTACTATGGTTCAGCAAGTGCTCAGCTTTTTTTTTTTTTACTTCAATAACAAGAGCTTCTCAATTGGGCTTTTACTCCTTTTGCCTTCTGTTTGACTGTATTTCACTATATAAACAGCCTGTTAAGTTGGAGTAGTTATATATATATATAGAGAGAGAGAGAGAGACTTCTGAAACTTAAAGGTAACTATCCCAGTCCTCTGGCATTGCCAAGAAATTCAATCTTTCCAAACTGCCTGTGTTGAGCTACAAATTACATTAAATGTGGCCAAAACAAGACAGACATAACGAAACTTATATCCAGCGACCACATTGTTGGGTATTTTTGTGCATATAAAGAAGGGAGGAAGTACACATTTACTGTGGAGATTATCAGGGTTAAGGCATATACTGCTGTTTGATGCATACACACTCACACACACACAATGATATTGCAGAGATATGTATATATATCACTAATCATCCAAGATTTGTCCCACAATACCTCACAAAGCCCTGATTTTACCCAGTTTAGACAGTTCAGTGCTAGAGAGAATAAAGAAGCCTTTTGTCTCTGATCTCTTTTGACCTTGTACCAATTAATGATTTTTTTCTAGGGTCTGTAACAAAATCTAGACCACAAGAAATACTGTAATTATAGCTTATGTCTGAAGTCTTCAGACTTTCTAAGTTAGGATTTGATCAGCTGCTTGGCCAACTCAGCTATTCATTTCTTTCAAAAGTCATAGCAATAAATTGATTTCTTTGCTACTTCTTCTATTTGAAATATAAGAAAATGTACTGTGCAAATTACAAGCAAGAGCCATTCAGCATGTAGACCTTCAAGAAGCTGGGAATGTGATTTCTAAGAAAATTTTATTATTACGATATATGGTTTCTGGGAAGTTTTCTACACTTGCAATAGTAAGATTTCATGAATTACATGAATTACATTCATACATGCTTTCAAATTCACTGAACCAGTCATTACTGCAATGTTAGGAGTGTCAATTAATCTTTAAAAAAATATTTCTTCCCAACACTGTGTACAAACCTTGCCCTAGTCATGCATATTTACAAGCCCAGCAAGAGTAAAAGGTTCCTGGACATGTGGAAGAGTTTACAATTTACAATAAAGCCTCTTTCCTTTACTACCTCTTTCCTTTACTACCTCTCTACCTTTATTTGGTAAACATAATAGTAAGAATCAAAACAGAGTAAGTATCTCAATGAAATCTTTCTGCATCTCTTTAATGTAATCACCAGTTTCTGCCTTCATAAGCTGTTTCACATTAGAAGCCACGCGGATTCTAATGCAGAGCCTGAGGTAGACAGAGGGGAACTGGGGAAAAAACAAAATTTTTTGTTTGTGGCCCTGATCATAGAGAAATCACCACAGTTTCTGTGCTTCCCTTCCCAGAAGCAACAGCAGTTACCTACATCATCACATACGGTAGGTTGTAAATCATGAAATGGGAACTTGAAAAGATTCTGAAGAGAGATTAAGCTCCCCCTACCCTTCCCCTCCAAAGTGCAAAGTGTCTGTGCAAAAGAGGAGTCTCATGCAAAAGCTATTTAGGTTATTTTCTGAACTTTGTCTTTGATCTCTATTGGAAACTGTGCAAAATATTTTGGCTTTTCAAATTTTGATCTGAACTGCAAGCAATAAGCAGCACAGTAAGATTTCCTTTAACACAAGATGGTTGCATTATTCAGATGTGTTTGCTCAAATCTAGATCAATACCTACATGTTAGCTCCCATGCCATAAATCCATTTTTATACACAGAGCTTTCAGAGCCTCCCACCACCTTCGGCAAAGACTCATAGAGGTACCAAGTTACACTTGTACAGAATTGTTCCACAACTACAAATTAGTTACACCTCCATGTTAACAAATGTAATCCTCCATAATTTTCAACATGGCTGCACATTTCTGTACAGAAGTACACTGTAATGAGAACATAAAAGTACATTAAAAAATTCAGTGGTATTCTTCCTGAGTTTAGTATGGATATTTCAGTATCAACTGGCAGCCTGAACAAAAAAGATTTTTTTTTTGTTTTTGTTTTTTTTTCTTTTATTTTATTTTTTATTTGTTTGTTTTTGGGTTTTGTGGGTTTTTTTGGTTTGGTTTGGTGTTTTTGGTGTTTTTTTTTTTTTGTTTTTTGGTGTGTAGTGTTTTTGGGTTTTTTTGTTTCTTTGGTTGGTTTTGTTTGTTTGGCTTTTTTTGCCTTGGCATAAATATAACTTTATTATTTACTTTCCTGTCTTGGTGAGGCCAAAAGATTATTTCAGTTCAACTTCTCCTTGAGGCCTCTCTTTAAACAGCAACACTGGATCAGTGAACAGAATAGCACATGTGTGTGGATACAATCATTAATTAGGCAAATGAAAAAATGTAAGTTTTGACTGTACAAAGAATTCATTCTAAATACATGCAGATCTGATTTACAAAGGATAAAACCTCCATCTTTTCTCTTTTCAACTGTAACTTTTACATTTCTATTCCCAAGTGATGGGATCTAAATACACCCTTTAAAACTCAAAATCAGATCTTGATGAGTTTGTTAGAGAGTAGTAAAATAAAGATTATAAAACTATCCCTTTAATAAGAAAACTATGCTTACTTATGAATTCTTTGATAGTGAAATAACCACAGAAGTTGATAACCATTAAGGGAATTGAGCTCTAACCTATGGGCAGGACACAAAGAATAAGAAAATGGACAAAAATTACAAGGAAAATTACACAGAGAATTATAGAAAAATACAGATATGAAAATTATTTTGCAACTTTATATTAGTCTGATATAACTTCTACTGAAGTTAGTAGATTTGAGGCAGTCTAGCTTTTTGTTTACATGGCAGTGCCATTCTGAATTTGTCATAAATTATTGCTTGAATTCTTTCTTTTCCAGATACCTCAGAATTATCATAATGCAAATTTGTTTTTTCCAGAAGAGATTTCCAGACTGCTTTCCTTCCCCTTGGGTCTAGCTGTAATTACTAGTTCAAGACTCCCTCTAAGGGTAAGTGCAGCATTTGGAAAGTGAAGTTGAGAAGTTGCAACGCTCTGCACCTATGAATGTGTGTAGCAGAAGCATGAAAAGAAGACAAAGAGACAGTTTGCTCATACAAGACTTGCTAATACAATAGTTGGTATGAAAGAGAAATGAGCCCTCATCAGATAATAGTTAAGGATGAGGAGACAGGCTATTCTTCTGTCTGGGGTTTTTATGAAAGGAAGACCTCTAGGATGGAGAAGATAGAAAAACATCTAAGGGATTCCCCAGTGAGAGGCTAACAGCCTCTAAGTTACCCTGAGAGCATAATTTCAAACATCCCTTTAACACCAGCAAGAAAAAACCAGCACACACATGAGGACATATGTCTGTCAAAATTAGGCAAGGCAGTGCTCCAGCCTGATCACAGTGTATTCTATATCTTTTCCATTGTGCATTCCTCTATATCTTTCTTATCTCTCTCTAGCCACTTTTTCTCACCTTCTATCTAATCATAAGACCAGCTACTCATACTGCAGAAAAAAAAAAGGACAGGTCCAGATGAGTTTGAGACCAGGACAAGTGAGGACATAGGGCTTGACCAGAACAGCCAGATTACATTCCATCTTGTTCCCAAACTGCTTTTGTCAAAGACTATGCACAAAGTCAAAGCATCAACAGAGGCATGATCATCTCTTCATCCTATGTCCTAATAGGCTCATAACAAAGTTTCTCTTTTAATCGATTTTTTTTGTACCTGTTTAAGTGAAAATAAGAGCTATCAACCACTGGCAATTTGGTCTTCAACAAAAGAAGCCTGGTGGTTTCAATTTTTCCATCAAGAATTTGTATCTGATATAAACTCCTTCATATCCATTTCTGTAAAATGATTTTGTTTTTGCAACATGATTTTGTATAAACACAAAATCTCATGATACTTAATAACTTCTTTTAAAAATTATTTTTCTCACGTGTTTTCTAATACCCTTTTTATCAATTATTTCTTTCAGATTAATGTAAATTTTCTCATGATCTGCCCAGAAATGAAACAGATTTTTTTACACAGAACCCTATATATATAGTGTATACAGTAACTGTCCTATGAATGTCTTATTTGTCTCATTGTCCCACTGAAGTAAATGCTCCAAGTCTCAAGGAAGAAAAATTTGAATTCCTGTTACTGTGAAGTTCCTACCATTACTTTGAGAATTTCAGGACTCCATATGATTTTAAAGGAAATTTTGTGCAATTTTAAAACATTGAGTAGCATTTTGACTCATACCTGGAAAGGAAAATACTTTCCATGATGAGCTACTAACAAAATACATACACTGACATCTCCACCCAGAGTATGGTATATTAATTGATATCCTACCCATAATTTAACAAATAATGCAAAGGGGATAACTAAAAAATAATTGCCTCTGAGTGATACCATTTCTGTTATTATTCAAAATGCAAAGGCCACTTAAATTAGGACCACTTTTAGTAAAATTTCAGAGAACTAGCCACAAAACTCTGAGAGAAAAAAGCCCGTTTTGTCAGCTTAGCATCTTTTCAGCTTCTAAAATTAGTAAAATCTAAAACAGGATTTCCAGTTAATTAAGTTATATTCAATACCTTGTACTGATTCTATTTCTTCTGGAATTTTCCACGCTTATTTTTCAGATGAACACGTGCAACCGTTTTCCTGGATATCCCAAAGCTCTCCAGTATTTTGAAACAAGCAGTAAAACTGGCTCTTTCAATGCGACAATCCACGGGTGTATCAACAGCCTGGTCTATTTGCTAAAGAGGAGTTCTGCTTCTCACAGAGGAGTTCTTGCTTCTCACAAGATACACTTGTGGGTTTCATTATCATGAACAGTAACTGCTCTCCACAGGATATTAGGCAAGAAGTGCTGGAGGAAAAGGGAACTAAAGTGTGTTCAGACTGGTTGGCTGCTTCCATCAGTAGTAAGCACCATGTGACATCCAAAAGTATTGCATTTACCCCACATTGCATAGACCTGTGAGGCTTCCTCAGTGCATACAAGCCTGAACCTTTACAGAATAGCTGCTAATCAAATGTGTGAGGCAATTACAGACATAAAGGGTAGACTGACCACAGGTCCAGTGCCCTGCTGCCACTGAGAACTCTGCATTCATGGCCCACTCTCAGGAGTTAGCTAGCCTGTTCCTTTGCTGCCCTACATTCACCAGTGGGATCTTAAGATTCTGTTGGCCAGTTTTTTAAAACTTCTGTCATGTGGAGATATTGAAAAAAAAAACAAAACCAAACTGTGATCATATATTTCTTCTGTCCTTCCTCCTGTATGTTTGAGTTCGAAGGATGATATAGGATAGAAAAGCCAATACTGAGTAAATAAGCTTCACAAGAAATTCTAAACTTGTGTTTGTGCTGAAGGTAAATCAAAACCACAGAAGTGGAACCCCCTACAAAATACAGCTCAGCAAATTTGCTGGAGCAGTGCATGGGGAGGAGATTGCAGAAGAAAAGCTGTGGGTCTTTGAGTTTAATTAGAAGTTAACTGAATCTTCCTCATGGTCTCCTACTCTCCTTCTGCACAAACTTCTCAGGATTTTTTGAAATTTTTTTGGGTGTTAAAGTAAAGCATTGAAAATGCTTGATCTTTCTAGCTTAATTTTACAAAAACTTGTAGCTTAGCTACTTCAGAAGTTTATTAAGGTGCTGGATGGAGCTTATTTGAGTTAGAAACACTGCTGCATGCCAATGACAACTGATTTTTTTGTAACATAACATAATGGTTTTTGTAGTGGGAGAAATGCTGTTCTTTATGCTATTCATTCAGCTAAGCACTGTATTTTATTTATAAAATAGTATTTATTTGTGAAAATAAACAACCATCACAGATGATAATGCATTTATTATTAATACTATGGCAGATTAGAATTTGTGACTTGCTGTTGTATTCAGCAGTCTTCACGACTGTTTTAAGATGCTAACTGTAGCAATACAGTCATTTTATGTGGGTAAACACCACTGCAAGGGTTTGCTCACAGTATCAACTCTACACAAATCATGCAATGATCAAAGAACTAGCTTATCTTCACAGCTCTGAATGTTAGACAGTTCCTGTTGTCTTCTCTTTCATCCAATACACACATAAAAATAACATCCCTAACTGAAAGAATGCTGATGAGAATATAAATTGCAACACATGCAATGAAAATAAGTTTAAGCTGTGAAATTTCTGTGAAACTTGCCCATCTCCAATGTCCACCATGTGCCTCATTTTACATTTGCAGGTGCAATAACTTCCTGAAATCTCTCTGGTTTTTTCCACTTATTTCTGTGAAGGTTATTTGTGAGTGATATAGGGAAATTAGCTATTTTTAGGTGAATAAAGAATCGGAATAAATTAATATTTAAAGTGACAGGACTTGAAAGCAGTGTAAAGTTATTTTGTCTTTTTCACTTTTCACAAAAACAACAGCAGCAGCAGCAGCAAAAAAATCACTAGTTCATATTCAAGCAAGACAAGGATGCTAATAGTGATAATGTCTTCTCATGTATACACATGCCATTACATTCTCTGCATAGACCAAACCCAGCATTTGAATTCCACCACAACAGTGGTGTTATTGCTCTTATGTGGAAATGTTATGACTGCAACTTTAAGTATATTTTTTTTAATCAGAGCATTTATTTAGATGTTTCCATGCAACTTTGGGAAAAGTGGCTACTTAGGAATTAAGTTTGTAAAAAATTACAGAAAAAAGAAAGGGAAGAAAAAGAATCAGAACCTTGGCCATTTAGGAAGACTGTGACCAGCAGGCCAAGGGAGGTAATCCTTCCCCTCTACTTGGCTCTGGTGAGGCCACGTCTGGATTGCTGTGTCCAGTTCTGGGCTACTCAGTACAAGAAAGAAAACGAGATACTGGAAAGGGTTCAGAAAAGATCAGAAAGATGATTTAGGATCTGGAGCATCACACTTAAGAAAAGAGACTGTGGGAGCTGAGTGTGTTCAGCCTGAAGAAGAAAAGACTAAGAGTGGATCTTATTAATGCATAAAAATAACTCAGAGGTGGGTGCCCAGATGATGGTGCCAGGATCTTTTCAGTGGTACCCAGAGACAGGACAAGGAGCAATGTCCATAAACTAAAACACAAGAAGTTCAATTTCAACATGAGTAGGATCTTCTTCCAGTTGAGGGTGGCAGATCACTGGAACACCTGCCCAGGGCAGTCATGGAGTCTCCCTCTCTGGAGATATTCAAAACCCACCTGAATATGTTCCTGTGTAACCTCATCAGGAGGGTTGGACTGGAATCTCCAGAGTTCCCTTCCAGCCCTAATGATTCTGTGAGTCTCTGCTGTAAATGCTAGTCCATCTCTTTAAGATTTTTTCTTTCATCTACTGATATTCTTTGCTCCAAAATGGTTTGAAAAGTCAGGCACTTCCATCTGAACACTTCCTGCTTTCCAATTCAGTGGTCACAAAGAATATCATAATTAGGATTTGTTAACTTCACAACTGTGTCAATACTATTGTTTGAGTTGCTGTAAACTGAAGAGACATGACACAAAAAAATTTCTTTATCTTTTGACACTGTTTCTAACCTGCTTCGTTTCACTAATTGTAAGTGTATTATATGATCCCAAATAAGGAGACTGCATAACAGTTAGTTGTGGGGGAGGATGGGAGAAGAAAAAGGCAAAGATGTCTAGTTGGGGCAGCTAATCTTTAAACCATATATATATAGGAGGAGACAGGACTGCGGGGTAGTATGTGGAAGAACACCTTTGGACAGATGCATTAATATCGTTAAAACAGTTTGAGAATCTCCTTCCTAAGTCAGAATAGCGTTGCTTTGTAATATACAACACATGCAAATGTGTGGAGCTCTGAGCAAGAGAAAGTCAACGCTAACAGCCTTTTTCACTGAAACTTCGCTTCCTGCCTTCTCCTCCTCTAGCTCACAGGGCTTTTGCCTTCTAGTTGCTACTGAATAGGTTATATTTTTGTAAAAAGTAGTCTATGCAGCAGTGAGGGAAGGTGTTGGAAAATTCTTTTAACTTTAGCACATTAGTGTATGATCCTTGTATTCATGGTTAATGCTTAGTTTTGTACCATACAGTGCTTAGTACAAGTACCAGAGATTAATGTGGCTTTGTGTTAACTCCCTACATCTGTGACTAATAAGTCTTGTGCCAGCTAATGCTTCCTTGTTTACTTCTATCAGTGATTAATATGTACTAGCTGATATCTTAGTTTTGAGAACAAGGATTGTGTGTCAGAGCTAGGAATGATAAGAGAAGTACATTACGACCTCACACTTTCAAGGAGAAAAGTTTCATCAGAAGATCTACAACCACATCCAAACAAGTAAATTGAAATAATTAGTATATACACATGTATTCAAGAAACGTGATCAATATGTATTAGTTTCAGGAATATAATCTGCTCTGTTAGGTTACTGAAGATGTATTTTTTAAGGAGAATTCCCCATGCACCCAGTGTTACTAATAAAGTAATGTTGTTTTCCTTAACTAACAAGTTTGTTGGAGAGTTTATTTCCCAGTTTTCAATTACATGGGGGCAGACTTGGCACAGGAGCAGAAATAACATATTTATCAATAATGTCTGTACATGTTTGTACTGAAAGCTTCAGACTACCTGGTTTCGTGCCGCTTCTGGGCTAACATTTTGAGTACATGAACCTCATCAGAGGGCAAGACAAAGAGTCAGCAGTCCTGCTCCACACTGCCATGCCACTCCCCAGTGTGAGAGCTCTGGGGTGAAGTGCCATCTTGCTATGGCAGTGATCCTGTTACAGCATCACTTTGGAAACTACCTGATTTTCAGAATAAACTTGATATTCCTGAATGCTGGCAGGAGCTTCTGCTTGCAATTGCTGCACTGCACTATGAGAACCAACATTTTTGGTAGGGTAAGTCTATGTTATCTTTGCGTCTGCAGACAGAGCTAGACTTCCTCAAAAACGCATTGCTGCACTTCCATCACTTTCTCTTGAAGGCAGTTTTAGTATTTCTGACAGAAGTTTGGTCATGAGCAAATTAACAGCATTTCCTTGTGTCTACATGCAGTGTCATGCTTATGGGAACAATTTGGCTTTCCAGATGTTGTCTGGGAACTACTGACATGCAGGATTCCCTGGAAGCTCCTCAACTCAGTGATGTGGCTCTTTTAAATTGTTGTTATTTAATATCTATAACCATTGCCTATTATTAATATATTTATATTTGCCTGAACAGGGAGTGCAGAAATCTGTTTTCACTATTTATCTTTTTCTATACTAGAGACAGGCAGGATTGAAAAATTCAATAAAGAAGTCAAAGGACATTGGCAGTATCCTTGCCCTGACTATGCCTTGTAAGGGGCATGTTTCTGTCATGAAGGAGACCTCAGTGCACTCCAGGGCATCACAATCAAGCATGTGTTAAGATCCTGGTCTTCTGCTGGAGTGTATGTACTGTAACAAATCACACTCCTTCCTCGGGACAGCTGAAGCTGATGCAAAGCACTAGCTGTAAAAAAAAAAAAACAAACTTTAAAAAAAAGTCTAAATCTCTCCTTTTTGTGACTTGAGGAGTGCTCAAATCTCATGCAATTTTTATTTCAATACAAAGCTCGTATTCAGGCATCAGCTGTCACGTTCGATCAAGAGATTCACCTGCACCCCCTCCCAAGCCTGTCCCTGCGCTGACCCCCGGTGCCCACTGTCATGTCACAGGCTCCTCCCTGCCCCTTTTGCTGCCGAGCTCACCCTCACCGGGGGCTCAGATTACGGGGGTTTTGAATGAGGCTTTTTGCCCTGCAAGCTGTGTGGGCTCTGCTCACGTCAGCTCACTCCTGAGCCCCGTCTGCCTGGGTTCAGCAGCAGGAGCTCCGGGGGAATTGAAAGCAGTGCCGCAGCAGAAAACACTCCAGACAGACCAAATGGGAACACCAGGCTTTAGCTAAACCTTCCACAGGGAAACCCTCTGCAAGGCACAGACTTGACTATGACGTGTAGAGCCCTGATGAATGCAGGCACCAGGGCCGCTCACACCCCACAGCTCTGCCTCGCTCAGGACCACCACTGATCACCCGGGGTAGCTTGGTTAGACGATTTAATGAGCTAAATTGTAGGTGATGTGAGTGCAGCTGTGACGGCTGAGTTTGCAGCAACCAGCTCCTAGCCTGAGGCAAGGGGGATGTGGGAGGGACATGGTGGCCATCTCGGTAAGGCAAGCGAGCCGCTCAGACACTGGCAAACGAGCAGACTCGCTGGCTGGGAAGTTGTTAGAAGCTGTGTACGAGAGAAAATCAGAAGAGACTGAGGTGAGAGGGAGGATGGCGGGGCAGGACAGGGCTACTGGGAGCTGCGCACGAGCAGTTTGTGTGGGAAAAGGACCTCTGGCAGCTGGGGAAGGTTTGGCTGGTGATGTTTCGGTCCCTCAGCCCCCCTCCTCCGGGCCCTTCAGGAATGGCTGTGCCTGTGCCCTGCCTTCCCGCACCATCCCCTCACCGAGCTCCGACTCTGTGCCTTCCTGCCCTCTGTGCTCAGGCTGTCCCGGAGGGACGCGGGGCTGCATGGAGCCGGTGCAGGCCTGAGAGCGCGGAGGCGGCGATCGCAGCAGCTGCGCCGGGGAGAGGAGAAGCCTGAGCTGCGGGAAGTACACACTGGGACGTCAGAGAGGAAGGGAAACTTTCTCAAGGAAGAAGTTGCTTCAGTTTCCACCCTATATACCCTGATGGAAATGGCTCGGCAGGGGGTTATCAGCTGGTCTGGCTTCCCCTTCAGCATGCCCCCCAGCTGCTGATACCAGGAGGAAGTGGGAAAGCAACAGGGACAGCTTTAGCAAAAAACACTCTTGACTTCCCTTCCTCTTCAACGTGTCCCTCCGTGCCTCCGCCTGGGAGGCAAAAAGGTGTGCAAAAACCCCATACAAACACCTCACCAGGAGCTGTGTAAACCCTGTGAGAGGGAGAGAGGGACACCCCACGCTCTCATACACAAATGGAACAACCTCCTTTCCTGCCTTCCCATATATTAAACACGTATCAGCTCTTCAAGTCTCACCTGCTATTAACGCGGAGGAGCAAAACAGACACTCGTATTTCCTAAAAAGCATCCAATCTGCACGCAAGGTGCTGTTCTGAGCTGTTTGGCCTTCTGCACCACCTTAATGGGGCAGAGAAGACCTGCAGCTGACATCTGTGCCTCTTCAGGTATCACCTAGCTCAGGTATCTTAGGCTTTCTTTGGGAAGTGGGTAATAAAGGGCCTTTATTCTTTAAGGTATCCTCCTTAAACCTCTGAATAAAAGCTTTCAGATTAGAGCAATTTAGTCTCTGTTAATATCTGATGACTTAACAACAGCTATTCAGTCTTTAATTTTAAAAAGTGGAAGATCAGACCTACTTTCGTTAGCTATTCCCCAGTTCATATTAGAGGGGTCATGCTGCTTTTGCTTTTAAAAGCTTAAAAATCCCCAAACAAACAAAATCTCCTAGATTTTCATGGTCAATCTTACTTAGTCAAACAAACCCTAGTAAGGTTTAGAAAAAAGTGAGTTTTAATGAATGCAGATTTACATCTTTCATGTACTTTATGTGTGCTCAAGAAGTTACCTGTCACAAATGAGGCTAAATTTGAACATATCTAAAACAGAAAGTTAAGCTCAAGTTAAATTCTCAGTTGCCAGGAACCTTTTACCACTCTGCTTCTATATGCTTCCCCATTGCTTCTGTGATAATTAGTCTTGTTTATTAGAACTACCTCTAAAACTTGTAGAGTCTTCTCTTGTGGGTTGAAATTTTAATTTTTTTAGTTACCATGTATGCTGTATTGCAATTATTTTTATATTCTAAAGCAAGAAGGTGGGAGGCTTAAAAAAGAGAAGCTTAAAAAAAGGAAGACAATGATGTGGCCTAAATAAAAACAACAAAGAGAATGCTTCTACATCATAAACATTTCAAAACACAAAGTAAATTCAGAAGTAGTTTTAATCAAAGACAATAAAATTTAAAAATGAAAACACAGTTTAATCCAAACAGCTTTAAGAAGAATGTTTCAGGAAAAATTTCTTAAGTCCTTCTGCTTAGTATTTGCTTAATGCCTGACATCCCTTCCATGTCCCTATCCTTTAAGGTGTTAAGAAACGTCGACTATCCCTTATCTTTAGCAGGTGGTGGCAGGTTGGTCACAAAGCCTTCTGGCTTTAAAGCAACTGGTGAGCCTGTGATATAAATCAATAAACAAAAGAAAGGAGAACTTAGTGTAAGTGAGAATGCACCTGTGCCTCTGGCAGTCACAGTGGAAAACCAGGACCAATTTTCCATCTGCTATGAGTCCTTTTGGTAAAGTCAGCTTAGACAGAGAGTGTACACAAAGCACATTTTAGTATTCACTGGTATACTAAGAGTTTCTTTGAAAAAGAACATTTCTCTCCTATCTTTTTCCATGAGTTTCCTCTGTTCTGCTAGCCTCACTTTCCCCCTCTTTACTCAGCATTTGGAATGTGCTGCCTGTGAAATGAGAGTAGGTGAGCTGTGTGTCCTCTCTTCCATCATACACCTGCCCTGCGGTCAGATGGGTCTCACTTTTCAGCCATGCACACAGGGGAGCCCTTTCATGCAGCGCTCTCTCTGTACAGGTATCACGTGCCTGTTTTTGGCGTGATGCCTTAGCCGGGTGCTGGCACAACAGTGACCTCTAATGGAGAAGCCTCTCCTGTTACTAATCGTAACTTCCAGCATCGTTTAGGTGAGGGAGGGAGGAAGGGTGGAAAATCTGCTGACCCTCTGAATTGTACCAGCATTTGATTTCTATCACTGTTAAAAGAAAAATAAAAGTAAAAAACAAGCAAACAAACCCTCAGAACCCCAACAACAGCAAAACCAAACCAACAAAAATAATTGGATTTTTTTTTTTTGGTGTTGTTAAAAAATGCCTTTTCCCCCTCCATTGCCTATCACTCTGTCTGTGTGCATCTCTGAGGTGAGTATGACACACTTCCATTAGACGTTTGAAAACAGCAGTAAAGCCTCTGCTTTGCCTGCTTCTCTTAGCTTCTTGTCTGTCATGTGTTTTAGCTCCCTGATCACGTACTGTAAGCACAGGGAATTGAGGTGCTGCTGTTTTGTTTGCTCAGAGCCTGCCTGCTGCCTTGCCTAAGAGGCAGAGTGATACCTTGTGAATGCTGACCTAGAACAGAAGCTAGACAGAGTTAAAGAATAAAGTAGGTATTTATTAAAAGTCCTCCGTGGATGCACCTTGGGCATCACAAGAGCCCAGCCAGGGCTACAGCCAATATCAACCCAAAATGGTCACGAAATGCACGATTAGTCACGGAGTCTCACACTTTTGTGAGTTCTGGTCCATTTGCGTATTGGAGTTAATTGTCTAATTATAGCTTTAGCTTATGGAGCCCCATCCTTGTTTTTCTCACTTCGGTCCACTGTTGTTTATGCTCTTGGGCCTGAAATTTGGATTATTTGCCCGTGGTCCCCAGATAGAGAAGGAATTGTTTTGCCTACCTACTCTGGGAAGAGAGCTTACTGTCTCGTAATATGAAGCTCAGAAGTACACACTAAAGCAGTACAGAATCTGAAAAGTATAAAAGCTAAAACCTGAAACATCAGGAGAAGCTATGGATGCTTTCTTAACTTCAATCAGGCAAATTTAGTTACTTACCAAGTCTGTTATTTGCACTGTTACAGGCACTTGAATCTGCTGTTTACACAATTTGTGTAATTGTGAATAAGAAGGGGAAATTCAGCAGTGTCTCAGTTTTGCTGCTGCCTCAGAGAAGTTATAGGCCATGACCAATGAGGCAGCATATAGCAGCTTTTTTACTCCAGATGCTAAATTGTATGGACAAAAAGAAATTCTTTTTTTTTTTGTTCTGCAAGATGACACTGCCAACCTTTTGCTGAGCATGGGCTAGATTGAAAGGTAAGGTGAGTCTGCTGAGCGTTCATCAATTCATATTTCATCCAAGACTGGGCCATTAGGTAGATCATAAATTCAACAGAATATTTTTGTTGTGGAGCATAAGACATCTGCTGACTGTCATGGGGAGAAGAGCAGCAGGAAGCAGAAATGCAGCAGTGGTCAGCCTGGGGAAAACCATACTGTTAATTCTTGTGAGCTATTGCATAAATTTGGCAGCTGGAACAACTTCTCTTATGGGATGATGAAAAGAGATTTGATAAAAAACTCATGTCATGTGAGAAAATACTTAAATTCCTGGGAACTTAGGTGTGGAATAATGAATTAAAGACTGAGATCCATAAGAGAATAAGACAAGACCACAGAAATCATAGAAACAGGACCACTGGGGAATGAACACCTGAAGATATAAATCCCTTTTTAAATCCCTAGTTTAAAAAATTACTGAGAGGTGGAGAAGATCAATGGTTGTATGTAAATTGATGTTTTGAGAGCCTTTTTAGAAGATAAGTGAGAGCCTGGAGACATTATTTCTGAAAGCTTTTCTTCTCCAGAGACATAAAGAAAACAGGTCTCCCTATGACTCACCTTCAGAATCAAAATGCAGATGCCCTCAGGGGTTTAGAGAAGAATCGTGGTATTGTAGAGGTTGTGACACTTCTTTAAAACTTAGCTAAACAAGTGACTAATGGGAAGAAAAGCTGTTAGAGATGTGTCAGTGGAAGTGAACGGAACACCCAGCCATAGCTGCAAATACAAGATGCACAGGATTGTCTGATCCCCATTTCATTCTGTGAAAATATAAACTCCCTAAAATTATTAAATCATTTTGCCTATAGTTATGGATTGATTTTGGCAAATTTCTTACGTGTTCCATTTTTAAATGTGTAGTAAGTAATTTTCTTTACTTTTCAATAGCTTCCAGTGAGGCTATTGCAAGTTAGAGAGACCATTGTTCACAATTTCAGTGCTGGAACATAGGTATGACTTTGTTTTTGTACATTTCTGTGTAATTTTTCCATTCTTAATTTTCTCTATACTTCACCTTTTAGATAAAGGGTTGTGGCTGAATGCAGGTGCTCTTTTTGTTAATTTCATATTTTTCCTGTAATGAGTCCTGAACTCTGCTGAAGACCTACTTTTATTCTTTTTTAGTTTTTTTTTCTTGACTATGAAAAAGCTCAGTATGAATGGTTTGTAAGAAAAAAATATCTGAAAAGATGACTTTTTGTTAGAATGAACCCACGAATTCCAGCAGGTTCTTAATCCTGGAATGTTAATTCAGGTATAGATGATTTACTGATAAACACTAAAACTGCTCCTGTAACAAAAAATGAAAAATTGCACCTTTACATCCTTGTGTTGTCTGCATTATACTATCTGGACATGTTAAAAAAGTCACATTATATGTTCTGTATCAGCTTCATATTTACATTTGTTCATGCGTATGATTTATCTTTGCCTTATTTACATACCTCACACATTTTCCTATATTAGCTTTCCCTCCTCCTCCCTCCCCCCCATTCCCCACAAATATGAAAAACTTTAACAAATAAAGATCATATAAAGGATATTGTTGTTCTGCATTCTAAGGGTGTCTGCAAATGTGTTTTTTGTCCAAGTTGCAAAGTACAGGGATGGGGAAGGTTGCAGTTCATTCAGTATCTCTTGAACAGGCTGAAATATTGCCTGATTTTTGTGTGAATGATCTGATGGATCTAGTAGTAGACCTGGCTTGCCAATGGTTTTACATAGCAATATAATGAGGCTGTGAAGCTGGCTGCAGGGCACTAGAGAATAACTAGGTATTTGTGAGGCCCTGGGTGCAGCGTGTCCCTCTGTGCCAACAGAGGGCATTATGCACGCACAGAGAGGAGCTGTCCTTGGGTGTGGTAGGCAATCTACCTGCTCCTTGTCTGGCTTTGCCGTTACTCTGTTTTTCCTACTGTCTTAAACAGTGAGTAAAAAACTACTTTTGGATTTAATTTGGGCAGATGTTAGTTTATAGCATTTTTGAAAGTAGCATAAATACCAGGGAAAAAAAATTATCTCTCAGTGTTTCTCTACTTCTTATGCTCCAGTTCTGCTTGACAGGCAAAAAACCCATGCATGTTTAACAAAAACAGTAATAGCCAGAGCAATTTATTGTTCTTAGCCCTGAGAGCTGTATTTTGCAGAAATCAGTTTCAAAAGTCTACTGAGTTCCCAGTTATGCTAGATCTGCTGGTCTTTTGTGGCTGTCAGAAGTCCAGTGATCTCAGTGATTTTTGCAAGCAGCTAGAAGTCCTTTCACAGAGAGTTCCTTAAGAGATGGTTCCTTTTGAATGTGGTTAGACATTCAGCCCATTTTGTAGCCAACATATAATTGTATATAATATAACCTATTTCTGTACAGAATCTGTAGGATTTATTTTTTCTTTAAACAAAGAGTACATCCAAATAGATCAATCAAGTTCCTTGGCTGACCTTATTTCCATTAGAAGATTTATTACTGAATTCACATATCTTGAAAGTTTTTTCCTTCTTAGAGTGTGTCTCAGAATTACAAGTATCACTGCAAAAAGACAGACATGTTTAGGGGTATTTCTCTAGGTCAGGAATCAATGCAGCCTGTCCTGGCTTGAAATCAAAGGAAAATGCAACTTTTTTCCTTTGTGTTAATAAGCTTCAGCCTTGCCTGTCTGAAGCTATTATTGTAGTTCCAGTATTTTTTCATCTGTTTATATCCAAGTGTTTTGGTCTAAACTTTCCTCTGTGGTGATGGTCAGAAATGAAATAGTGAATTCTATGATTTGGTCCTCATTTGGATTTCAGGATTCTGCAGGCCTAACTTTGTTCTCTACATCTCTTCCTTTATGCAGTAAAACCAGATTGTACCCAATCTCATGTTCAAAAGGTTCATTGACTATTTTTTTTTTTTTGTAAGAATGTTTTTTTCCCCACAAGTTTGTTTTATGGCATAAAACTGCCACAAATCAAACTTCCCTAGACTGCTCCCCACTCCACTTTATTTTGTTACTTGTTTTGCTCTCCTCCTAATTTTTTCTTTTGTCTTCTCGTAATATGAATTCCCACCTGTGCAGCATCAAGACTAAGATGAAAAAATGTAATTTCCTTCCTTGGTGAAGCTTTTGGGTTGCCTGTGATGCGAAGATAAAAGCACTTCCTTCCCCATAGTTCTATGTAGCATTGTCAAGAAAATAGACTAAAGGAATAAATTCATGGTTTGCATTACTTTGCATTGTCATTCATATTTGGAATCAGGGAAAACAACATGGAAATTTGAAAAGATTTAATCAAAATAGTGAAATTAAATCTTTGCATATTTTTGAACTGTATTTGGCAACAGGAGAAGTTCAGTGATCAACATATCCACATGCATATTGTTTCTAAACAAACCTGTTTGTGAAAGCAGCTAGACACTTGAATCATGCCAGAAGAGAAACTGTGAGCTTCCTGTGCGATTTTTAATGTAGGATTTTGCAAATATAAAGATTCCATACATATTTTGTCTAGTAAAAGTTAAAGAATCCCCATGGCAGCTAGAAATCAGCAGGCAACAACACGGCAAGATGCTATTTTGGCAGTCCTTATTCAGATCCTGTTTATCCATATGGAAATGTAGAGTAAGTTAGGTGACTTCAATTACTAGTGTAAACAAATGTAGTATTTTGACCTTTAGTACTTGATTCTACACAGGTGATTACAACAGAAATAAACAAAGTAAAAATACCTGGTTTATATTTTAAAACCTATTTTAAAATTTAAAAAAAATTATCCCTTATGTAAATACTTTCCTTAGGATTCAGGAAGAATTCAATTATAGTGTAAAGCAGAGACAAATTCAACCAGAACACTCAGAACTTTGTGAAGCATTATTAAGTGAGAACCATATTCTTGATTCAATCTATTTCACATTACCATTTTTCAAGTAGCACTTGCAACCTTTTTCATCTCTAAGTATCACCTCTAAGTATTTTTTTTTCTCTTGAAACAGGATTGACAGCTTCAAGTAAATACCTCTTTAGTAGTACTGCATCCAGGGAGGATGATTGTTTGGACATAGGTACCATAAAAAATGTATACAAGCCCCTTCAGGAGTTCTAAATTATTTCCAAGAGCAAAGATGGCCTGAGAAGTTATGCAGATTTCTTACTTTGCAACATTTATCTGTAAAATCACTAATCTTGAAATTATCAGTTTGATTTATTAATAAAATACTTACAAATATATATAGAGAGAGTTTAAAGAAACTGACTTTCTAAGGAAACAAATTCTGTCAGTTTGCTAAAACATGCAACACCACACCACACTCTCCATCCAATTATACAGAAGAGATACAGATAAATTCTCTTATCTTTTTAGTTACAAAGTCCTACTGACTCAGAATAAGATAGTAGAAATTTTTTTGTTTAAATCTAGTTAGAATGTGTGACCCCTTCCCATTTCTTGGTTAGTGTCACATTGACACTTGACTGCAGAATTCCTCTGGATACACAAACTAATTTGTCAGTTTGGCCTTGAAAGAAGTAATTTTCCTTAATTTTGAATGCCAAAATCAGTAAATCATATAGAAACCAGTTCAGATGATGAAGGACATAAAAAAAAAAAGTTTCCTTATGCTTTCAAAAGAAGAAAGCCAGATTCAAGGATTTGAAAACTGTTAGAAATAAATTTAAAGTTTTACAGTCTCATCCACAGCAGTTTTAGTGCTAATGCATCCATGCAGTAAAAAGTAAATTAATAAAGTCCTGTACTTACCTTATTTTCTCGTTTTCTGTCCCCCATAGTCTGCCACGGAATATGCACTGTAGTAAGGGAAGAAAAAGATGTTCTTTGTCCTTCACTGTGAATGCTTTTTATAGAGTGTATGTGGTTTATCCAGCCTTCACACAAAAAGATATCAGCAATATTCTTGTTTTGCACATTATCAGAGACCTCACAGAACTGTAAACAGTATTTGTTTGGGTTTTGTTGCACCACTGTGAAGGACGAATGGGTTTTATTTATTCATTTAATTACTTCCAAGGTTTTCATGAAAACCAGGACTACGCTGATGATAAAATTACACAGTTATTTTTTCAGTAATCTTTGACTGAATTAAAAAGGCAAATGTATTTTGGTTTTGTTTTTCATACTCAGGTTCCTGAATTTACATATATTTAGGCTTCACTATCAATGCCATTCATGTCTCCTTCTGACTTTCATGGATGTTTAATATCTGAAGGAATTTTCTATCTCTAATAGACTGAACTATATCTCTATCAATTGGCCTTTAATTATTCAGCTCTTCATAGTTGATACTATCAGAAAAATAAGATTGTCCTGTTCTGATGGGGTATTAAAGTTCTGTAGTGCTGCAGACTTCCTGTGCACAAAAATTAAAGGAAGAAGGGCATGCGGCCATAAACTTCAGAGATCTAGATCTAGAAAAAAACCAAAAACTAAAACAAAGAGATTAATGAAAAGGGGTGAAAGAAGGAAGAAGGGGAATGAAGTCCTGGCTAATACAGGAAAGAGAGTACTGGTATATATTGGTGATGCCTAACTTCTAAATAAAAATCAGTTTTCAGTAAGTGATCTTCTCAGTATGAATCAATTGGGGATAAATAAATATGATCATAAAATAACAGAAGGTACTGTGTCTGTGTCATAAGCAATGTTTAAACTGCATTCTGTGGGGAAATCAGTATTTCCCTAAAATCTCAGTGCTAAAGCACTGAAAAGATTACTGTATTGCTATAAGTCCCAAACCATTTGCTTTCTGTTAAACTTACAATGGAATATATCAATACTATCTATTATATAGATAATAGCAAATACAACTACAGATACTTATAAGGGCAATTGGCAAACATACTACCTATTTTCCTAAACCCAGGAAATCACTAGGGCAGCTACAGGCTTATTTACTTGAGCAAACATTAGGTAACTCTGAGAACAATTTCAAAAAAACTATTTGAATGAGAAAACATTAGATATATGTAGCTACATCTAATGTAGGTTTCATTAAAGGAGGATTATGTCTGAAAAAATTAATACTTGTTTTGCAAAGTTTGGCTGGCATTTAAGGCAAAGGTCATACAATTTACTTTATTTGTCTAGATTTCAGCAGAGTATTTAATGTGATATCCTTTGTTGAATTTTAAATGACAGGAACTGGGACAAGATATGACCTGTCAGAGAGAGTGCAAGGTAGACTAGGAGATGGTTAAAGCTACATCACTTTAGCAGAAAGAGAATTGCTGAATTTAACTGGGGTTACTCACAGTGTTCTGCTGGCATTAGTCATGGGACCGATCCTGTCTGATCCATTACTTGGGTCAGGAATCTGGTTCAGGGGCTGGACCTATACTGATGTTATCTGAAGGTGCTCTAAACTAAGCAGTTCTCATCCTGAGGGGAATAAAGTGGTTATACAGGAAGGAGAAGAGTTTGCGTATTGGAGCGATAGAACTCAACCAAATTTTAATTACAAAGTCATATACTTAAGGCTAGAAAGAAGATTTTTTTGCTTTGGGCCAGGGAGACAATGAGTCACTAACATGACATTCAGATGTGGAAAGTATGTGTAATTTGAGTGCAGATTCGGCAAATGATTTTTGGGAGAGGCCGGAAAAGAATTTGTGCAGAGGACTGATAAGGGCTTGTTTAGAGTCTTGTGGGCAGCTCTGGTCAGCTATGCTGAGTGACCAAG
>VWZV01008986.1:230935-245946 GCA_013397155.1 Irena cyanogastra | reverse complement strand
ATGGAATCACTAGGTTGGAAGAGACCTTCAAGATCGTCAAGTCCAACCCATCCCCTAACACCTCAACTAAACCATGGCACTGAATGCTACATCCAGTCTTCCTTCAAACACATCCAGGGATGGTGACTCCACCACCTCCCCAGGCAGACTATTCCAGTACTTTATCACTGTTTCCATAAAAAACTTTTCCCTAATATCCAAGCTATATTTCTCTTGGCCCAATTTAAGACTGTGTCCCCTCATTCTGTCAGCTGCTGCCTGGAGAAACAGATCAACCCCCACCTGACCACAGCCACCTTTCAGGAAGTTGTACAGAGTGATAAGGTCACCCCTGAGTCTCCTTTTCTCCAGGCTAAACACCCCCAGCTCCCTCAGTCATTCCTCACAAGTTTATGTTCCAAGCCCCTCACCAGCATCGTTGCTTCCTTTGGATGTGCTCAAGTGTCTCAATGTCCTTCCCAAACTCAGGGGCCAGAACTGGACTCAGCACTCAAGGTACAGTGCCAGTACAGGGGAAGAATGACCTCCCTGCTCCTGCTGGCCACACTATTCCTGATACAGGCCAGGATGCCCTTGGCCTCCTTGGACATCAGGGCACACTGGTGCCTCATGTTCAGCACCCCCAGGTCCCTTTCTTCCTGGGCACTGTCCAGCCACAATAGTTTCCAATGCTTCAAGAACTGATTCTTCAGAGACTTCCTGAGTGAACCACTTGCTGGTTTATTTAATTTATGCTACTGTCCCTGTGATATTTCTCTTGATCTTCGAGATCTGTATCATATTCTTCTCTCAATGTTATATTTTTCACCTATGGAATAACTTATGGAATAAGTAACTCTAACAGTCTGGAGATGTGGTGCTGTAGGAAGATGTTTGTAATTTCCTTATGTTGTTGTTAAGTCTTACTGGGCCTGCTTTCTTCAGGGTGCTTCACAGGTGAAATACTAGATGTAGCTGAGATCTGCTGGAGTTGAGAGAGGGCAGTAGAAATCTCCTGATACATGTTTTTGGTATAGGTAGAGGACATGTTGCAGGACTTACCATCAAGTAGTTTCAGTGGGGAAATATTCAACATTTTTTCCTATCTTTCCACCTCTTCTTGTGGCCTCTCAGAAGATAAGGATCTTATGGCAACATACTAAGCATAAAACCCAAACACTTTTTTCTGGGCATAAAAATGACTACTGTTTTCAGCAGGTGAAGAAATTTGGGTCTGCCTTGCCATTTTGGAGAGCATACATCCTCAAAATCCTGTTCTGTTTTGTTTGTTTTCTTTGTTTCTTGTTTGTTTTTGTTTTGGTTTTCAGTAAATAGCAACAACAACAACAACAACAACAACAATAATAATAGTATTTAATAATAATAAACCCTAGCAACCAAAAACCCACCAAAAGCCTGTGACAAAACCATGTACTTAGACATTTCTTAAAAATATGTTTCTTCAAGCTGAAAGTTTCAAATCTGTTGTAACTCTAGCTTTGTTGGATTTTGGCATTCTGTTTATCAAGTAAGAGACTTGGGTCTCCTAAACTGTCTTAGTATTTTTTTTTCCTGGAAAATAGGTTTCTTCCCTCTCCTTAAGACATAAGGTTTTTGATGGGTAGAGATGAAATCTGGAGATGAAATCTGGAGATGAAATCTGTTTTTCTTGAGAACTGTATTTTTAGTCTATTCTTATCCAGAATTCTATTCTAATCTCGGGTTCTGTAATATAACATTACTTGTCCAAACATTCAAATACAAATATTACCATTCATAAATACAATATACAGTGATTGATCAAAGGCGATATCAAATCACAGATTTACGTGGAATACGTAAGTGAACTTACCCATCGCTTTGTCAACTGCATTTCTGAAATGCCCCAAATACTGACTCTTTAAAGAGGCTGCTTACCTGGTTTTGAGGAGCATAACTATTTAACTTCTTCACAGGGCCGTTTTTCAATGCTTTCTCCCTGGCATGGTCTGCCATCAGGACCTGGTGCTGGATTATTACACTGACGAGTTCGAATGCTCTCTCCATTGGTGCAGGTGGACCAGGCACTCCAACAGCTCCAGCCTCCATCAGTCACAACTGGTATGAAGACATCATACAGGATTAGGCCATCTACCTCTTTCAAGGTAGTCCATGATTCAACTCAGTTATGGTGATTCTGCAGATCATTACAGCCTCCTGAATACAACCCATCACAAAGATTCGGCTTTTAAAAATATGTTTATCGTGGCAAATGCTAAGAACTCCGGGCTTTCAACATTTTTGTCATGTTAGGAAACAAGCTCTAAGGTCCATTTTGGGCACCTGTGCATTAAAACCTGGCCACAGAGAATCAATTTACTGCACAGTAAATTTTTGTATATTGTATATTGTCAGTTATGGAAGTGCATTTTTCCCTTTCCCCCAGCCTAATATTAAACTAGCACAGTAATTGTGAAACATGATCATGTGCTGGAAGACACTGAGCTTTTGCAGAAAACTGAAGACAAAATAGTTTAAGACATGGTGAGATTGCTTTTTCCTGAAATCAGTTTACAAGTACTGCCCTGGGTTTCAATACTCCTGTGTACTTAAAAGAATTTTGTGTCATTCCAAGACACAGTAAGGTATGTGGGACAATGAACTCCAAATTGGAGTACCCTCTTTATGGAAAGAATCCAGTTACTTAGCTTACCTTCCACACCTTGCCCTTGAGGTTTGACAGCAGTAGATATAAAGGAGTGCTATGAAATGCTTCTGTTCATATGAAGGCTCATCTTGTCAGCATATTGTTACAACAGATATGCTCATTTTGTTTTATTTGGAGTATTTACTCACCTTTCACTAATGTAGATTTGGGAATTTGACAAGCAATTCCTTTAAAATAACTTGAGCACAAGCATGTACAGACGCCATCTACCAGCACGAGGGTGCCTCCATTTTTACAGGGTTCACATTTGCACACACTGTATTCAGTAATGTAGTCTTCAATTGCTCTTTCCAAATTTTGTTTCTTTAAATATGCATCTCTTATCTTAACTGGAACAAGTGTATGTATTGGAGAAGGCTGTAGAAGAAAAAAGCCCATGCATAAAACACCCTTCCAAAGTTCTGAATCCTTTTGATATAACCGTCACTAGAATAAAAATCTGAAGAAATAGTTAAGATAAAGACAATGTGTGAAAATTCATTATAAACTTGGAGTCTCACCTCCATCATAGAACAAAAACCTTCAAACTGTAGAAAGCCACAGATTTGAAGAAGCTGTACTTACCCGTTGCTGTATCACTACCGGAGCATCAACCAAAGATTTTGCCCACTCTACGTAATCCTCTACATCAACCGCTTTGGATCCTCGTAGTAACATTTCTTTGATTTTAACTGAAAAGTCAATCTTCCCTCCCTCAACTAAGGAAAGGACATCATCAATGACAGCATTATCATTCATTTCTGCTGCAAAAAATAAAAGAGGGTGAAGAAGGATGTTTAATGTCCATGCATCTGGAAGAATAGCTGATCTCCTAGTGCAGCCAGTTCATCTTCGTAAAATTATTATAGAGAATTCTTTAGCAAAATTCAATACCTCTTTGCTTATACCTCTTATGTGGGAGGAAATATTTTACTTTGAAATTAAGTTAGAAAGCCCTAGGTCTGAAAGGAAAAGAAAGGATAGGACAAACTGAGACACATTGTGGAGATCACAGTCCTTTGATGACAAGGAAAAGATAATGAGTAATTCTACTGTATCCCGTGAATATAATGAGTAATTCTACTGTAACCAAAATGGACGGGAATTAGAATAGTAGGAGCTTTTGCTTCATAATTAAAATACAAGAGCAGACCACCAAAAATAATTGCCTCTTATGCACTTAGTAGTAAATTTTGCAATTTTTATACCATGTGAAGCAAAGCCCATCTCCAGACACATAAAGGAGCAGAGGGCAGCAATGACAGGCCGGGGAACACAAGCAAGGTAGTCAGAGAAAGGGAGGCTCTGCTTTGACTCCTCCTAGGCCTGTCATTAGCCCTGTAGGATGGGGCTGAGGATGAATCAGGAACAAGATAAGTCAATGGAAGGGCTCACTGGATGCAAAGAATGGCATTTTGGGATTGGACCAACGTAAATACTTAGCATGTATTTACAGGAGTGCCATTGAAAAGGTAAGAGGTGTTCAAGGTGGCTTTGGGAGGAGCAAACTTGAGAAAATAAAGGGATAAAGGCAAAAAAAGAGGACTGATTGCATGTAGAAAAATGACTGATCTGTGAGCTACTCTGCTGTATACTGTCCTTCACCTTTGCAGTCTGTCCTGGCTTGCCATTAAATTCCATTCTAACTTCTCTAGGGTGACTCTGTTCTGTGTGCATGCATGTGTATAGAGCCATTTGTGCCAACAGCAAGAGCTGGACGAGGGCTGATAGGCACCTGGTGTTCGTGGCGGCAACCACTGGAGCAAGTGACAATACACATGCCAGTGTGTGATGACTAGCAGGTGTCAAGCCAGACCAGCAGGTGAATATAGGATAAGTGGCTTGGGAGCCAATTACCAGAGCAGCTGTTGCTGTGACCTAGATCTGGTGGCTTTCTGTGATGCAGTGGCACCAATGGTCAGCAAGGGCCGACCAACAGGTGTTGTCTACCTGGCCTTCTGTAAGACCTTTGATACAGTTCCACATGAATTCCTTATCTCCCAATTGGACACATAGGGACCTGAAGGGTGGACTTATTGGTGGGCAGAAACTGGCTGGATGAGCAAAGCCAGAGGGTTGTGGTCAATGACTCTGTGTCCAGGTGGAGGTTGGTGACGCGTGGTGTCCCTCAGGGCTCTGTTTGGGACAGATTCTCATCAGTATCTTCATCAGCGATAGAGAGTGGGGTCAGGTGCACCCTCAGGAGGTTTCCAGATGACACAAAACTGAGCTATTAACACAACAGAAGGATTGGATTCCATCCTGAGACACCCAGGCAAACTTGAGAGGTGAGCCCACAAAACCCCATGAAGTTCAGCAGGTCTGAGTGCAAGGTGCTGCACCTGGGTCAAGCAATAGCAGGCCTGACCACAGAGTGGGAGAAGAATTTGTTGGGAGCAGCCCTGCCCAGAAGGACCTGGGGGTGCTGCTGGCTGAGAGGCTGCACATGCCCTGGCCATGGCACTCACAGCCCAGAGAGCCAAACGTGTCCTGGGCTGCATCCAGAGCCCCGTGGGCAGCAGGGCAAGTAAAGAGATTTTGCTGCTCTACTCTGCTTTCATGAGATCCCACCTGTATTCAGCTCAGGGGTCTCTAATACAAGGAACATGTGGAGCCTGTGGAGCAAGTCCAGAGGAGGCTACAGAAATGGACAGAGTACTGGAAGACCTTTCCTGTGAAGGGGAGGCTGAGAGAGATAGGGTTATTCAGCCTGGAAAAGAGAAGGCTCTAGGGAGACCTCATTGCCATCTTCCAGTACTTGAAGGGGACTTATAAAGAGAGAGGAGGGCAATAGTTTTACTTGGTTACAGAACAAGGAGGAGTGATTTTAAACTAAAAGAAAGGGGATATAGATTAGATGATAGAAGGAATTTCTTTACTCAGAGCGCAGTGAAGCAATGGAACAGATTACTCAGTGAAACTGTACCTCATCCCTGTAAGTGTTCAAGGCCAGGTTTCATGGAGCTCTGGACAGCTTGATCTAGTGTGTTGAATCCCTTTCCAAAATGATGTGTTGGAACTAGATGTTCTCTAAAGTCCCTTCCAACTTGAACCATTCTATGATTTTATGTCTCCAGAGTGAGACAAGTGTAGGAGCTGGATACTGGGTTTCTAGGCCAAATACTGGAGAGTGCATTTCTGTCTAAGGCAACTGAAGGTAAGAGGATCTAAGGGCCAATAGCTGGATTGACTGAGCACCTAGGGCCTGTGATGTGTGTATATATGTATGTATGTATGTATGCAACATGCTGGTATGTTCATATGTGTGCATGCTGGCAACACATTCTCAGGCTGTCTTGACTTGGGAGCATGGAATAATGTGAATCTCACCTGTATTGCTCTACTGGATTTGTCTTTTCCCTAACAGCAATAACTATATTGATTATTCAGGGGAAGCAACTGGCATGATCTTTCATTAAGCAAAAGATACAATGTAAATATACTTACATTTGTCCTTCATATGAATATTTTCACATTTACCACTATCAACATTAAAATTGGCTTGTATGTTTTTATACACAATGTTGGCATCTAAGTGGTAGCCAAGGCATTTTTTCACATCTTCTACAGTGATTCCTGGAAGTAGAAATAGGTAGTTAGATACATTGAATAAGCATAAATAACAAAACTTTATTATTCTTACAGAATACATTTCAGGCCTATTGGAAATGTTGTGGCTTTCTTCTTACCATTTATCTTTTACTTTTTCCTTGTCTATATAATGAGTATGATGATGACTGTAATTGAAGTGCCTGAACAGATGCAAGTGAAATCTGTGGTGACTAGGGAAATATCAAAAATGGATTTCTGTTTTTCTTTATCTAGTTGAAGTCAGGTTCCTTTAGGAACCATTTTTCTTTCCTTTTATTATATTGAAATCTTGTCTTTTGCAGTTGCTCAACATTTACGCTTTTTATATACTAAATTATTGAATTCTCTCAGTCTCTCTCTTCTAACCTCAATTATGTTTCTCCACTCCTTTTCCCCTTAAAATTAATCAAGGCCACTGGTCTCTTAAAAGTATACTTTTACCATTAATTCTAATCCACCTCTACCCATTACTGTTTTCAACACCTCCTTTCTCCTGATTGAACCAAGCATATAATCTTCCACTTCAGCACTGTGTTCAGAAAGAATTTTGCTTAAAATTGAGACTTAAAAAATCCAGAACTCCAATCTCAAGGTGCTGAACCTTGTGGGAATAGTGGGAAATGAAAGTGACATATTTGTCCCATGTCCCTTTTCATAGCCTGAATATTTTATAATAATATTGTTATTGGTGCTGTAAGCAGCAGGTGCTTATTTTCTGATCTCCAAAATCAACGAGAGAATTGCATTTTCTCACTTTATTCCCATGTGATCACTTTAATCCAGCACAAACCCACACATATCTGAACTGCACATGATGGAAGATTAAATTTCTACTTTCCTCTTTTAATCAGGGTGTGGAATATTCCAGTGTGAATATTGAAAGCTATGAAATCAATTTCAACACACTCACATGCTCCATGTGATTTCTAGAAAGCACTTCAATTTATTCCTTGTTTTTTGTCACCACCATACTCTTAGAGTGACTGTACCACAAAAAGGTACCAAATAGGATTTAGGGTTTAGGCAGGTTTTCTTGTTCTTTGGAGATCTCTTGTGAATCATGCAATTATTGCTAATGTGTTCACGAGGTTTGTTTAAGGTTTTCTTGCCCCCCTCAGTCACAAATTTAAAACAGAGTTTCAAATAGTTTTGTAAGTTATAAAGGTTGACTCTTTTCTCTGTTATCTCATTTTATTCTTTAATGTCACTGGTGTGCTGCAAGCAGCATGCACTGAATCAAGCTGTTCTCAGTATTTTTCCACATACACAGGTCTACCATCACACATCTCTTTGAAAGTCTGGGAACTTGGTCATAGCAAGGCAAACAGAAAACATACCTAGTCGAGACATAGCATAATTATCCAGCACGTAAACAAGTTCGTATTTTCCTCCTACAGTTCCAGAGATTGCATAGTGGGTTCCATAATCTTCTAGGAATTTGAAATACTCCCCCTTGTCATATTCAGCAGGCAGAAATTTTAGGTCATCAAGGAAACTATCTGTGAGACGGACATCACGACTCCGAATTTGGAACCTTCCCAGCTGAATCTGTCCTTTTACATGCAGAAAGGTTTGGTTCTGAATGCAGGGAGAAGAAAAGAGAAGAGAGTGCCAGTCTGGTATGCAGTACAGCACGAAAATGTGTTCTGTTTTACTTGTAAAGAAGCTGCAGCACTTTTCAATGTGGCATTCAATCTAACATTATGGAAATGAGACAAACTTGTTTCATAAAAATTAGAAAGCTCTCTGATCTAAAGTGAGTAAGCAGCAAGAGAATTATTTTAGTTCTTCCAATTTTGTAGAACTCTTCCCTTACTCATTTCAGCAAGGTATTTGTGATCTATTTGACAACAGGTCTCTTGAAGCACAAGGCCTACTGAAAAGTGGCTTTCTGACTTTTGTAACATTGAAAAGTAGTTCTACGTGGCTTGCTAAATAGCAGAAGCTGCCCATTCAGGTCAGATGGAGTTTCCTCTTTGTTTATAGTCAGAGCAGACCTAAGTTCTTTCTCTTTTTGGATCACTTCCCTGTTATCCTCAGATTATCAGAAGGAGGGGCACAGCTCCAATTAAAAACAAAACCCTCCTGACTGTTAGAAAGAAGGGCACAATTCCAATTAAAAACAAAAAAAACCCAAGCCAACATCATAAAAGGAAAACTAATGGGGTAAAAAACCTCCATAGTGTGTATTTGAGCCATACATACATTGTAAATCTAGGTATAACAACTGAAATTTTTGTAAATTACACTCCAGATGATTTTATATAATATTCTAAATTAGGACCTAGCTACTGCTGGTAGTGTGTGAAATAAAATCTTGTGAAATGGTTGCACTTAAGACTCTAAGGGAACACATGCCTTCCAAACCCTGTTAATATTTGCAATATTTATGTGACTCTCTTTATAGTAATGCCTGATAGGAGGTATGTAGAAGGGACCTTGCAGCTGGCTGTTACGTTATCCAGCACCATTTAATGGATCTTAAACTGATGACTCAGATCCTGCTTAATACTGGCAGGAATCTTCAGGTACCTAAATCACTCTGGGGAAATTTTTGTAGGTGCAATATTCCTGCCAACCAGCATGCACAGATTGTTTCTCTCCAGGCACCTCCAGGATTATGACTTTAACTTTCAGGTGGGCCCTGAAGGGGTCACATGCAGGGACTGCCAGTCCACTACCCTCCAGCCTCGTGACTTTGCAGTGATAGAACTCTGCTTGTGACAGATTGTGACTCATTCTCTGAACTGATCTCTCAGCAAGAATTTGAGTCCAAAGCCACAAGCCACTAGGCTATAAGTACACATTAAAACCCCCTGAGCTATAGAGCTTGATCTTTTATGTCTGTGAAGATTCATGGTTTGAGGTTTAAATGGTTTGTTTCCATCTCAAGAAAACTCGTATCAGTACGAAGGCAATGCTGGATTCAGCTTATCTTTATAGTGCAGAACTTTGTCTTCAGCGTTATTTCAATTAATCAGTGATAAAATTTAGCTTAGCTTTCCCTTATATCTATTTGACCTCCAAAGCTCTGAATGGGTCCTAGACAACAAGACTGACAAACCTGAAAATATTAATTAGTTGAGGCAAATCTACTATTCCTTGCACATGATGTACTTCAGCTCTATGAAGTCGATATGCCTTGTATATGATGGCATATTGTAAACACAGACCTTGGCATCAAGTGTGGAAAAGAGTATATGACCTGATCAGTTCATTCCATTAGCACACAGCTGCTGGATTAGGCCATAATGTTGAGTTCTGCTCATTTTGGCTGAGGGAAAAGTTGTTTTTCTTCACACTGACTAGCATGGGACTGTGTTTGGGTTTGTGCTGAACACGGGGTTGATAATACAGAGATGTTTTTGTTATTGCTGGACATTGCTTACACACAGCCAAGATCTTTTCTGCGTTTTGTACTGCTGTGCTGGTAAGGAAATTGGGGGTGCTTGGGAGGCTGGGGGATACACAGCTGGGACAGGTGTCTCAAACTGATCCAAAGGATTTTCCATACCTTATGACATTGTATATAAGGCGGGTTGAAGAAGGAGGAAAAGTGGGATGTTTGGAGTGATGGCATTTGTTTTCCCAAGTCACATTACACGTGATAGAGCCCTGCTTTCCTGGAGATGCCTGAACACCTGCTTGGCCATGGGAAGCAGTGGGAGAATTCTTTGTTTTGCTTTGCTTGTGTGCATGGGTTTTGTTTCCCTGTTAAATTTTATCTCAACCGTGAGTTCTCTTGTTTTTACTCTTCCCATTCTCTCCCCAAGCCTGCTGGGGGGAGAGTGAAGAAGCAGCTGCCTGGGGCTTATCTGCTGCCTGGGATTCAATGACAACGTCTAGCACCACTTTTTGTGATCTATCTCATTTTGACCTCACTAAATATTCAGGCTACTTCTTTACTATAAAATAAAATGGGGCAGGGTCTTTCCGCTGTTTCAAAGGGCAGGTAGAGGTATGGCTTATGCACAATCTCAAAATGGGCTTGCTTTTCTCTAAACCGTCTACAAGAACATTCCTTTGAAACATGCTGTGGGGAAGTGCACGATGGGCATTGCTTATGAGAACTAGCACTGACTAAGGTCGTGGCAACATGCTAGTAAAACTAGGATCATCTTGTACCAGTGCTAGTGCCCGTGCCTTTATAGCCCTGAATAGTTTATTAGTACAGACGTAGCCACATGTCTGAGATTTGACCTTTTGGTCATTATTCCTAAAATTTATTTTGTGTTTATGTAGTGTAGGCCCACTCAGTGGCAATTTTTCATCACAAGACTTGATCTAATTTCTCCACATTGCACTAGATCAGAGCTGCTCTTCAATCAGGATGAGACCAGAGGACTTGATCCTTTCTAACACCAAGCCCCTGATGAAGATGAGGGTGCTTGCTAGTCAAAGATAAACAGTGGGGAAAAAAAGATACTTTGAGTTGCCATTTGGCTGTGTCTGAAATCTTAACTCTATTGTTAGCAGTATTTCATTAAAAAAAAAAAAATTAAAAAAAAGCAGCAGCTGGCTAGAATACTTAGATTATTATTGCCTAATTCTAACACTGCATAAACTGTACCATTTGTAAAATAGTTACATTAAAACTTTTAGAAGAATTAATCTCACCCTTTCAGTGTAGCTTTGCAGGATGGAACTAAATGAATAATTCTTTCTGTAGTCATATTTGAAATTTCCTTCTGAAGCATTTTTGTTACTCCCGTCAGTAGGTGTGTATTTCAGAGACATGTCAACACTAAAATGTTTCTGTTTTTCTATGTAAACCTCTCGTAACATTTTCACACGATCATGGTAGTACACAGATGAGAAAGTTTTGTCTGCTTTTGTCTGAGAAAAGATAGAAAAAAGGTTGTATGAGAAAACAACAGGCAGTAGTTGAAAAATCTATGTAGCACTTTAAAGCTGCATTTTTCACAGATCATATCAATGCATTTTCTTACAGCTCTTTTTCCTTTTAAACCAAGATAAATGGAAATAGCACTCCCTCCACAAACTACCTCATTGGGATCAGTTCAGTAGTTCAAAAGAGAGCATAAAACTGCAATGACAATAATTTAATCAATATTAAATCTCAGCATGTAACAGTGTAAAAGTAATTTATGTGTGTCAACAGTCTCTTTGCACTGTCTACAGCTTCCTTGTGAGGGAAGAGGAGAGGTAGGCCCTGATCTCCACTCCCTGGTGACCAGTGACAGGACCCGAGGGAATGCCCTGAAGTTGTGTCATGAGAAGTTTAGTTTGGATATTAAAAAATGTTCTTCACCCAGAGGGTGCTTGGGCACTGGAACAGCTCCCCAGGGAAGTGGTCGCAGCACCAGCCTGACAGAGCTCAAAGAAGCATTTGGAAAATGTTCTCAGGTGTGACCCTTGTGGTGTCCTGTGCATAGCCAGGGGTTAGACTCAATGATCCTTGTGGGTCCCTTCCAGCTCAGGAGATTCTATGACTCTATGTGAAGAATAATAGTCTCTCTTTCCTAAAACACAGTTAAGATTTGCTAAAAGCTCCTACCTTCTGAAATAAGTCAGAATTATGATTCTACCTTCTTTTCTTATCACAATCAATAACTAATTCAGCGTACCTGTTTCAGTGTTATTTTAGTATACTTTAGCAGAACTGCACATTTTAGCAACTGAAAGTTGTTATACATCAAAATCAAACATAACCAGAGATGTCCTAGTCAGATTTACTCATTTTGGGAAGGACCTGGTTTAAATTGTATTTGTTTTATCAAGTTCTCACTTACAGTAATTTAGAAGGCAAAATTGTGCTTTAATTTCTGGAAAATATCTAACATTTCTTTCAACAATCATCAACATTTTTGGTGTTCAAACCTCACTGAAAGTCATAGTCTGAAACTTAAAAGCCTAACAATCTTTTTTTTCCCAGAGAAAATCAGCACTGGCCAGAAAAAAACAAGTAGGACCAGTATGTTATGTCTGCTTTTTTATCAGTGGCTTTTACATGTCCTTGAAAATGTAGCTTGTTTTCTACCCAGTAAAAGTTGGGTATTGTAATAATTTCTGTATATCTTCTGCTCATATTTTAAACATTCCAGAAAGATAGTTTCATTTATTGTGCAGAGGTGCAGCATGAAGATGTGAGAATTTGTCTGGCATAACTGAGCTTAAGTGCCAAAGTAAAGGATAACATAACCTCTTTTCCTCTGGCCTTTAGCACAAGCTTGAGCCTAAAAAGCTGCTGTCTGGCTCAAGAGATATGCTGAGTTTTCCAAGAGTATTCCAGAAGCTGGCATCCAATTAAACCCATCCTATCTTGCAAAGGACTTAAACTTACATCGTAAGTGAGAACAGCCACGTTCCATGGCTTGCGGTAGTATGTCCGCGTGTTCCCATCACGCACCCGTTCACAAAGACCATTGAAAAAGTCATTGTCAAATGGGCTGGCCATTGGTTGCATCCCTAAAACATTGATTCTACAAGAGAAATACAAGAGAGGTTATACTTCAAGGGAGGGTTTGTCAGCACTCATGGCCTGTAGGCTGGAAAAGCCATATTCTGTGAGATGGAGACTATAGCTGTGAAACTGAACCTTGCTCCATCCAAGCAACTTGCTTCATCTCTCGTGGTTTCTCATCTCTGTACTGGAGACTGTTATATCTTTTGTAAAGTTCTTGAAGGATCATATATAAGAAATAAACAAATAAAAGACATTAAACCTCAAACATGGTGAAAATCTTAGGCATAAAAGGAGGTAAAAAATATTTTTGCTTGACCAATATATTTGTGAGAAAGAACATCTGTTCTTGACAAGTACATCTGTGAGAAAGAATTCCTTGTAGACTTAAAATATATGTTCCAACCACTATATATATATATTTAATAACTTTTATTAATTTGTTTCCTGGTAGGCACTTGGTTATCAAGCGTATACAACATCCTTCAAATCTTTAGAAGGAATATACAGCTACTCCTAATGTTGTCTCTTCTTGCAGGGTGTGATCTAGTGGAGTGACAGCATTTCCTGGAGTGTAAGAGAGGAAATCTAAACCATTACAAAACCAGGGAGGCAGGCACATCAGCTGTATATACCTCCATGCATCTATATACTGATGTATAAGAAATACTTTCAAAAATAACTCCTTGGAGGATTCTGTATAATTTGTTTGCCTTTTTTTGCCTGCTTCATACATTTCAATTTTTTTCAGTATTTCCAATATTTACATCTGGCAAATGTATGTGTACCTTTCTCATTGTAGAAAGTGGTAAACAAGCCATCAAAGTCACCAGTGTCATTGCTGCATCTCAATATGACATATTCTCATGCAAAATTTTAGTAACAGATTGTAATAGAAGCTTCTAAAATTGCCTTTATACTTGGTTTACTTCCCCATGCTAAAAAAGCAGCATTTTTGCTCTTGCACAGTAAGAAATGATATGAAAAGTATGTATAGTTTTCATTAAACGCACTCTGCAGTAGCATACTTTTATCTTCTGTTTAGTTTGAATTGCTGCCTTCTAACTCTGTTTGTAGGAAAACAATATGTCACGTTTCCTTTTGTTAGAGATGAAAGAAATCCAGCAGCGTCTGGGAACAGAAAGATTAGTTTTTAATTTAGATTAATGATGAATGCTCCTGTAAACGACAAAGATCCACGAAGTGGACAATCCAATACTGGAAGAAAGCTGCACATAAAGTGTTGTTGCAGTAAGGCATCCCATTATATAAATAGTCAAGAGATATTTTCTCCCTTTTAGACATGCATTTTAGCAAAGTAATTGACAATTACTGATTGGTTGCGAAATATCATTAGAAACAAATCTATATACCTATAAACTTTACAGTTAAATAAAATGTAAGTTTTTTCATTACATGTATGTATGATTCTGTTTACTAACATAATGATTGATTTACACTGTCTGCAGTACATATTACATTGCATATGTTTTCTCACAAGTATACAAAATAAAATAGTAGTTAAGTGTTCTTGCAAAGGCTACTTAGCATTTCTGAATACAAATGCTACCATGATTCATATTCCACTTTTGAGAATGTCATTGTGCCCCAGTTTTTTCAGCTGGCTTTGGAGACTACCCCAAACTCTTCACTGGGCCCAGTACTACCTTTTACTACATACCCATGTCCTGCAGTCCTGCCAACTTCAGACACATCAATATCATGGTTTCGACATGGTGATCGTGGGTCAGATTCACAGTCATCTTCATCAGAATAGTCTCCACAGTCATTATCTACATTGCACACAAGCCTTCGCTTTATACACCGACCTGATCAAGGAATAAAACATTGCCTGTTATCAAGATGGATTATAAATGGCACCCTCAGCTACTCTTTATTAACATCTTCCTCAACATATATTTCTACTGTTGTCTTGAGGGATTAAAATCCTATGCTCTGTCACTTTCAAATGAAAAAATCCTGCATACTACTGTTATATGTAAGTTAGTAGGGTGACTGAGAAAAGTAAGTGGCAGAACTGCTGTCAAGAAAATTGTTGCATCCTAGACTGTTCTAAAGTTCAAATGTTTGGTTGTTTGGGGTTTTCTTGTTTGTGTTAAGAGAATACAGGGAAATATGAATTCAACATCAAGAAATATTATTTCTAAATAATTTAAATTGTTGCTATTTGGGCTATATTATTTGAATACTATGGACATGTAGTGTCCAAAACTATAGTGATTTGTGTTCTAAAGCAACAAGGAAGTAGTAACTTTCCTGAGTTTACATATCACAAGTTTTACAAAGGCTAGTGTTTTTTTTTTTTTTTTT
>VWZV01008986.1:205269-230855 GCA_013397155.1 Irena cyanogastra | reverse complement strand
TTTTTTTTTTTTTTTAACCAGAATTTAAAGACTTTGGCAAATTAACCATAACATAATAAAACAACACTTTGATATCAACCTGACCTGCCACAATCCCTATGAACTAGTAGTTAAAGGTCTACTTTCTAATTTTAAACTGCTTTATTTGCACTTTTCAGTGTTTGAGTTAAAAGCAATACAAAAAATGTCTTGGAACTTCAAATTCATTTATCATCTTTCTGATTTTGTTTCAGCTAGTTTTACTACTATTAACTTTTCCTGCTTTATTTTGATTTCCAATGAATCTCGAGCACTACATTCATATGCCTTGTATCACTTTACAAATTTATATCTTATTTTGGATCTAGATGCATGCTGGTCTCCAACTAGCAGCTATCATACCAGTTAGATCGGTAAACTTCCATATCCATTCTGTTAAAATTCCTGGTGATTTTTTTGCAAAACCTTGTGATTCAGTAGCAGGTGGGGCAGCTAAGCTAGAAGAAAGGATATGGTCAGCACGGTCAGCTTCTAACCATGGAGTGGAAATTACAGAAGAATTTCAACTAGGTGCAGATTAAAATGGAAGATGAGAGGAATGTACCCCTTCTTAAGTGGTTTTGCTGCTGTGGTTTTGACATTGTGGCTTTCAACCTACCTGTGCATGCACTGTTTTTAAGTGCTAGCGTGAGGCTGATGTAACTTATTCACAAAACTAAAATGTACTTTCTGAGTTGCTGTGTTACTTGCTTTGGCATGAAAACAAAACCTACCTGAACTGCACTGAAAGTCAGTACCACAGTTTGATTCTGCTTCTTCAGGACAGGCTTTGCTGGTTTTACAGGTTTGTGTGTCTCCTAGGGCCTCCAGGCACGCTTTTCCACCAAACTGCCCGAATCTTTCAATACGTCTGGAGCGAAACTTGAAAGAAACATAATAACACTATTAATTTTGCTCAGAGAGAAAAGAGAACTCTAGCAGAACTACAGGGTTTCCAGCTGAACTTAGAGCTTTTCAAAACTAAACATCGTTGGTGAAATTTTTGTTGAAAATCCACAGGCACAATTCATGAATAGAGTAACATTGAAATAATAATTATGATTAATAATACTTAGCTAGTATGCAAAGATGCTAATGCTAAATTTTCACTATTTAGTTTACTTCACTATTTTATTTCTCTTCAGTGTGGAAATAAATAATTTATATTTTGTATGTTTTCAAGTCTTTGATTTTTTAAAGCCCTAATGGAACTCCCCTAAGAAAATGAAAATTTGCTTTGGAAAAGAAATTGTGTTTTGGTTTTTTTGGTTTTGTTTGTTTGTTTTAAATTTTAAAAGGGAAAAATGTATTGAAAACTAAAGTTTTAAACAGAAACACACACACGGCCAAAATAGTTACATTTTATGAAGAAAACTTTTTGAATGAGAACACTTGAGCAGTATTTCACAACTGGAAGTAGTATTTTCTTACTCTATGGTTTCAAATCTGACATTATTATGGGTTTCATCAAATCACAAACATACAGTATTAAGAGCTGCAATCTGACACTTTCTCATAACCAACAGGCAGACAGCTAACCCTTTGGCTGTGACTTTGGAACAAAGGCTTCCAAGGACAGCTTACCCTTTGATTGGTGCATGGGTCACAGGGCCCCCACGCGCTCCAGCTGCTCAGTTTGCAGTCTATTGGAGATGGAGCATTCAATTCCCTTGTTCCCCTGTGGAAAGCTTTTTCTGAAGAGCTGTCAAACAAAACATTCCAGTACAGTCATGGGCAGTATACTAAAATCACATGTGAGTTTGTATTTAAACCATAGACCAATATTTTGGAAGCATCTTCAAGCTGATTTCTGTTTCACTTTCATAGCAGTACTTAGATGTATCAACAGCTGCCGAATATTAAATTCTTTGGTGGTTTAAAATTACATTGAAAACAAGTTTGAAGACTTAATAAGCCAGGTCTTTTCCCGTTTTTTAGATCTTTGTGTATACAAATGCTCTTCTCGTGGGTCATATTATTAGAGAGAATGAAACAATAATACACAGAAAACATCTGCAGTCTCCTATTCAGACTGATTTTGCTCCCCAATATGTAACGTTAAAGACTAACACACAGCAGTACATCTCAAATGGATGTAGCACTTCAATACATCTTTGTGATTTTAGCTAATTGGCTAAAATTTAAATGGTTAAAGCTAATTGGTTAAAATTTAGCTAATTTTAACACTTTAATGGTGTTGCTCTTAACCCTGGATAAAAGCATAAATGCCTTCCAGAGTTGAAAGAAGACTCATAAATAAAGGTATTAGTAACAAGATAACTTACATTGCTAGAAAAAACAGACATGTTTAGCTATCTCACTATTCTTCAGCTTGCCAAGTTGAATACTCTTGCAGTTAGGCCTGTTTTTTTTAAGAGTGACTTGTCATTTTGGTGCTCAGTTTTAAACATCATCAAACTTCCAGTTCTCAGTACATGTAAGGCCATTACTTAATAGAAATCAAGTTTCTTTAAAGGAAATTTCTTTAATATCTACCCACTGGTAGATATTAAAAACTGATGTATTATAGAATGACCTGGCAAGTTTAAGAGCCAAGGCTATTAGTTTACTGGTGGCCTTATCTTCAATGGCAAATAGCAGAAGAAAAAAGGAGCATTGAAGTCTGACTTGCCTTTTTCACTCAGTGAAAAATTCTATTCTCTCTATTCCAATTTGGCCTTACATGATGTTTATTTGTTCTCTGTGAAGCAATTCTCTCTGCTCCAAGTTAAGGCTCTACAGTGGGACCTTCCCTGCTGAGCCCAGCTGGTTGGCAGATCTGCAGCTCCTGCAGTGTGATGTACCTATGGGTTTTCACTGCAGGCAGGGCTTTGCCCTCTGCTCTTTGACCTCCTTGTATCATACAAATATTACAGGAGTCCAAACAAATGTAACCTGACTCCATAAGATTAAGAAATCTGCAGTTTGGACAACAAAGACATAGCAGTTGGTCCAACTTTCTGGTGCCATTTATTCTATGTTAAGTTTACATATGTACTGAATTGTTATTGAGAAAATAAATCTACCTCTTTTCTGCTCTCAGGCCTTAACCAGGGATCACAGGCTTGCCCAACATTCTGCCATGACAGCTATTAAACATAGAAATATATCACCCAGAGAAATGGTAGAATGTCCTTCCCTGGAAATATGCAACATTACTGTCAGGACCCCCGGCTAAGCTAATCTAAAGCCTTGTTTTGAACAGAAGATCTTCAGAAGTTCCTTTCAACCTAGACTTTTCAATGTATTTGGCAGTTCAGTGAAATTCTGGAAAATTGTATTGTATTTGAAATTTGATGTAGCTCCCTAGACTCTTCAAAACCAACACTTTCATCTTAAGTAGCTCATCTTATAGGTGCCCCATACTAAGCAACTAATTCTTTAAAAGTTCCTGTACAGTTTTCCACCACTCAACATGGCAATAACATCAACAGTGGGAAAAAATTAAAATGTACTGCTTTGGTAAATGAATGAGAATCAGCTTGTTCCTTACTGTATCTGCAGGATGCCTTTCCATCTTTTTACTGATGGAGGGCTGCAAATACCTGAGTAAAAACATCTCTTCTGGCATCTTGTGCTGAAGACTGACAGGTTGTCCTTAAAGACAGTAGGAGTGAGAACCCTTATATGCTAGACCTACAAGATATATTGAGGCATCTGATGGGATGTCTGGAAGCAGGTAGTTACCTCATTCCTAGCAATTACCAAGTATTCTGATGTTAAACAAGTTTACATTGAAATGTATTTCTGAACTGTTACATTATTGCTGTAAAAATGGAGCCAAAAACCCTTACAGGCAATAAGGAAATATCATAGAAAGCAGCCATGTGCCAAAAGAAGCAATCAGACTCAAGCTACTTCAGGTCCTAAAGATTCTCCCAGATGTTGTTGTAAGGCAATACTTAGTTTCTAAAGTAAAAATCACAGGCATAAAAGACTGAGTTGAAGTCTCCAAAGCAAATGGAAGCCCTAAAATCAATTGTCTGCAAACTAGAGCTGATGATAATCTCTGACTGACTTTCAGGTAGCAACATTTTTCACATAATGAAAGTTCTTTTCCAGCCTAAGTGATTCTATCATTTTATGATAATCACAATTTAGCAACTTTTGCAAGAATATTCATTGAATGATATATATAAGCCTTCTCCATGAGCCTTCTCCAGCATCGTATATGAGGTTCATGTGATTTGCTGCAGATTCAGCTTTAGGGTTTTGAATTCACTTGAGGTTAGAGAAATAAAAATAAAAATAAAAAAATCAGAAAAATCTCATTGCAAATGATTCATAAACTCTGAAATACCACTAATGCATCCACTATTAGGATTACTTGGGAAATCAAAGGGACATATATTCAACAACATCGTTTAAAAGAATCAAGATGCTACAAAAAATTTGCAAATTTGTCACCTCCACATTAAATTTGAAGAAAAAGTGTTACTGAAAAACCATACTGAAACAGATGCTAAGCCACACAATTTAAATAGGAGAGGAGGTAAAAACAATTCAGCTACAGAAGAGCATCACTGAAGGTGACAGTTGAGAGCACGAACTCCAGAGTGGACGTGGAAATCAAAATAACTTCTCTGCTATTCCTTATTGAGAGGTCTGAGGGACAGAAGCGTACTCTTTGGAAAACAAAAGCCATTTCACAATCAGTACACAGAACAGTTTGCACCTTGTCTTGGATTGCACAGTACACTCTATACACCCACAGGCTGCACTGCTCTGGTGATTTGCTGTTGAGTCATACTCCAGAATAGAGGGCTGTTGACTTCATCAGTTACAAAATGGATGATTCAAAAAAGGCCCTGATTTGATAATTATCACTGACCGAGAAATAAGGCATATGTCTCTTGAATTTGAAGACATGATAGCATCACATGAGAGCATAACTTTGCCAGCAGTAGTTGCTAGCATCATCTTCAAGCTGCACAGCCTTGGGTATGCTGGGGAGCCAAGCTGCTGGCCAATGTTGCCTGCTATGGATTCTCTCTAGTGATCATATCTCCTGTCCTGACCATTTCTAACTGAGCATGCTAAACCTGTGCTTTAATTGGATCCAAACATTAAAATAATAATAACCATCAAAACATAAGGAGCAAGTGTCTACCTGTGTTGGTTCTGGTGGCCTTCTGTGGTGGAATCAGTGGACAAGAAAAGGGCTGCAGTGGTCATTTGTCTGGACTTCTGTACAGCCTTTGACATGGCCCCTCACAACACTCTTTTCTCCTAATTGGAGAGAGATGGATCCACTTCCATACTGATAGATGGATAAGAAAGTGGTCACATTCAGAGGACATCAGTGACAAGTGGTGTCCCTCAGGAGTCCATATGGTGACAAGTATTATTTGGTAACTTCAATAGTGACATAGACAAAGGAATTGAGTGCACTCTGAGCAAATTAGCAGATGGCACCAAGGTGAGTGGTGTTGTTGACACTTCTGAAGGATGTGATGCCATCCAGAGGGACCTGGACAAGCTTGAGAAGTGTGTCCATGGGAATCTGATGAAGTTTAACAAGGCCAAGTGCTGGGGCTGTACCTGGGTAGGAACAACCCCCGGTGTCAGCACAGGCTGGGCACGAACAGCCCCAGAGCAGCCCTGCCCAGAAGGACCTGGGGCTGCTGCTGGCTGAGAGGCTGCACATGCCCTGGCCATGATACTCACAGCCCAGAGAGTCAAACGTGTCCTGGGCTGCATCCAGAGCCCGTGGGCAGCAGGGCAGGGAGGGGATTCTGCCCCTCTGCTCTGCTCTGCTCTGCTGAGACCCTCCTGGAGCACTGCACCCAGAGCTGGGGTCTTCTGACCAAGAAAGCCATGGACCTGTCGGAGAGTCCAGGGGAAGCCACTGAGGTGGTCAGAGGCATGGAGCACCTCTCCTNAGCCCTAAAATCAATTGTCTGCAAACTAGAGCTGATGATAATCTCTGACTGACTTTCAGGTAGCAACATTTTTCACATAATGAAAGTTCTTTTCCAGCCTAAGTGATTCTATCATTTTATGATAATCACAATTTAGCAACTTTTGCAAGAATATTCATTGAATGATATATATAAGCCTTCTCCATGAGCCTTCTCCAGCATCGTATATGAGGTTCATGTGATTTGCTGCAGATTCAGCTTTAGGGTTTTGAATTCACTTGAGGTTAGAGAAATAAAAATAAAAATAAAAAAATCAGAAAAATCTCATTGCAAATGATTCATAAACTCTGAAATACCACTAATGCATCCACTATTAGGATTACTTGGGAAATCAAAGGGACATATATTCAACAACATCGTTTAAAAGAATCAAGATGCTACAAAAAATTTGCAAATTTGTCACCTCCACATTAAATTTGAAGAAAAAGTGTTACTGAAAAACCATACTGAAACAGATGCTAAGCCACACAATTTAAATAGGAGAGGAGGTAAAAACAATTCAGCTACAGAAGAGCATCACTGAAGGTGACAGTTGAGAGCACGAACTCCAGAGTGGACGTGGAAATCAAAATAACTTCTCTGCTATTCCTTATTGAGAGGTCTGAGGGACAGAAGCGTACTCTTTGGAAAACAAAAGCCATTTCACAATCAGTACACAGAACAGTTTGCACCTTGTCTTGGATTGCACAGTACACTCTATACACCCACAGGCTGCACTGCTCTGGTGATTTGCTGTTGAGTCATACTCCAGAATAGAGGGCTGTTGACTTCATCAGTTACAAAATGGATGATTCAAAAAAGGCCCTGATTTGATAATTATCACTGACCGAGAAATAAGGCATATGTCTCTTGAATTTGAAGACATGATAGCATCACATGAGAGCATAACTTTGCCAGCAGTAGTTGCTAGCATCATCTTCAAGCTGCACAGCCTTGGGTATGCTGGGGAGCCAAGCTGCTGGCCAATGTTGCCTGCTATGGATTCTCTCTAGTGATCATATCTCCTGTCCTGACCATTTCTAACTGAGCATGCTAAACCTGTGCTTTAATTGGATCCAAACATTAAAATAATAATAACCATCAAAACATAAGGAGCAAGTGTCTACCTGTGTTGGTTCTGGTGGCCTTCTGTGGTGGAATCAGTGGACAAGAAAAGGGCTGCAGTGGTCATTTGTCTGGACTTCTGTACAGCCTTTGACATGGCCCCTCACAACACTCTTTTCTCCTAATTGGAGAGAGATGGATCCACTTCCATACTGATAGATGGATAAGAAAGTGGTCACATTCAGAGGACATCAGTGACAAGTGGTGTCCCTCAGGAGTCCATATGGTGACAAGTATTATTTGGTAACTTCAATAGTGACATAGACAAAGGAATTGAGTGCACTCTGAGCAAATTAGCAGATGGCACCAAGGTGAGTGGTGTTGTTGACACTTCTGAAGGATGTGATGCCATCCAGAGGGACCTGGACAAGCTTGAGAAGTGTGTCCATGGGAATCTGATGAAGTTTAACAAGGCCAAGTGCTGGGGCTGTACCTGGGTAGGAACAACCCCCGGTGTCAGCACAGGCTGGGCACGAACAGCCCCAGAGCAGCCCTGCCCAGAAGGACCTGGGGCTGCTGCTGNAAGGGCTGCAGTGGTCATTTGTCTGGACTTCTGTACAGCCTTTGACATGGCCCCTCACAACACTCTTTTCTCCTAATTGGAGAGAGATGGATCCACTTCCATACTGATAGATGGATAAGAAAGTGGTCACATTCAGAGGACATCAGTGACAAGTGGTGTCCCTCAGGAGTCCATATGGTGACAAGTATTATTTGGTAACTTCAATAGTGACATAGACAAAGGAATTGAGTGCACTCTGAGCAAATTAGCAGATGGCACCAAGGTGAGTGGTGTTGTTGACACTTCTGAAGGATGTGATGCCATCCAGAGGGACCTGGACAAGCTTGAGAAGTGTGTCCATGGGAATCTGATGAAGTTTAACAAGGCCAAGTGCTGGGGCTGTACCTGGGTAGGAACAACCCCCGGTGTCAGCACAGGCTGGGCACGAACAGCCCCAGAGCAGCCCTGCCCAGAAGGACCTGGGGCTGCTGCTGGCTGAGAGGCTGCACATGCCCTGGCCATGATACTCACAGCCCAGAGAGTCAAACGTGTCCTGGGCTGCATCCAGAGCCCGTGGGCAGCAGGGCAGGGAGGGGATTCTGCCCCTCTGCTCTGCTCTGCTCTGCTGAGACCCTCCTGGAGCACTGCACCCAGAGCTGGGGTCTTCTGACCAAGAAAGCCATGGACCTGTCGGAGAGTCCAGGGGAAGCCACTGAGGTGGTCAGAGGCATGGAGCACCTCTCCTGTCAGGAAAGGGTGAGAGAACTGGCATTGCTCAACCTGGAAAAGAGGCAGCTTAGGAGTGACCTCACTGCAGCCATCCCATATCTGAAGGGAGCCTACAAGAAAGATTCAGATGGGCTTTTTACAAGAGCATGGAGTGACTGGATAAGGGGGAACAGATTAAAAGAGAGTAGGTTTAGCTTAGATATTAGGAGGGAGTTTTCTGTTGTGAAGATAGTGAGGCATTGGCATAACTTGCCCAGAGGAGTTGTGGATGCCCCATCCATGGAAGTATTTAAAGCCAGACTGGATGGAGCTCTGAACAGCCCTGTCTCATGAAATATGTCCCTGTGCACAGCTAGGACTCACAAANGAGGCTGCACATGCCCTGGCCATGATACTCACAGCCCAGAGAGTCAAACGTGTCCTGGGCTGCATCCAGAGCAGAGGAGACCTTCAAGATCATCTTGTCCCTACCTTCCTGCCGTGTGCAGGGACACCTCCCACTAGACCACGTTGCTCAAAGTCTCACCCAACCTGGCTTTGAACACTCCTAGTGTTGGTAATCCATAGCCTCCCTGGGCAACCTGTTCCAGTGTCTCACCATGCCCACAGTAAGGAACTTCCTAACAGCTAACCATAATTTCCCCTCGGTCAGAGTGTACCCATCACTCCTTATCCTATCACTATAGTTCCTGATGAAGAGTACATCTCCAGGTTCCCTGTAGGCACCTTCAGATACTGGAAGGTCTGGGGACTATAAGGCCTCCACACAACCTTCTCTTCTCCAGGCTGAGCAGTCTCAACTTTCTCAATTGTTATTGTAGGGGAGGTGCTTCAGTCTTCTAATTAACATCATGGCTTCCTCTGGACTTACTTCAACATATATCTATTGTAAGGTTCATATTTTTTAATCACTTAGTTTTGACCATTCTCATGAATGACAAATTTCTGGTAGAGCAGCTCTTCAGTTTTTTCACATGACCATTTGGTAGGGACTAGGCCTACTTTCTCCTCCTAGTGATACTTGCAGTGAAAATGCAAAGGCTGTATTTCCAAAGATTAGAAATAGGCAGGCTATTCTAAGGGAAGGCTACAAGGGAAGCACTGTCAGCATAAAATTGTGCAACCTCAGGGAGAAATAGATTGAGATTCGGCATTTTCACACAGCATGCAACAGAAAAAAGGTACCTGAGCTTTACCTGCCTGCAAAAATATGCCTTCAACTGCTTCAACAGGCTTTATTGTGTCATATATACCCAAAATAAATGAATAAATCATTGCTGAACTCCTTGAAATACAGAAAGAAGTAATTTGCTTTTTTGTAGGATATCTGAGAAAGGTACCATTAAAAGTGTCCAGGCTGGATGTTTATTCTCTGTGTTAGAGAAATAAAACAGTGGAGACAGCTGCAGAAGAAAAAGAACACTTACCTTCTGCTTTCCCCCCAAATTGAGGCAATCATCTCTGCACTGCATAGTATGGCTATAAGCTGCAGAATAAAATGCATGGTTCTCATTTTGCAGGTGAACAGACTAGAATCTTCGTGACTGAATTTGTAATTTATTTATTTGTTCCTTTTGTTATTTATTACCAAGAGAACAAACAAAAAGCAGTGTGTACTGAAGAATGCCAGTAACTGGCCAAAACTGCTTTACTGTAAGTGCTCTAAAGTCCACTTTTCAGAAAATTCCACTTTTTCCCTGAATGGGGAAATACTATGAGGCACTTACAAGGTTAAAAATAAACCAATTTTGTTTAACAGTACCTTTTGAATATAGGAAAGACATTATGTATTGAATTAAGAGAACCATTAACTGCCTAGTGAAAAAGTTGTTGTAACAGTGACTCACGTAAAGAACAAATAGTTCCTGAAGCAGAGCTGTTTACAAGAGCAAGTTCACTGTATAACAGCTTTGGAATCCTCATTTGGAATACTGGAGGACTAAAGTCCCAAGATTCTTCTTTTATTCATCTCCCAGCCAATATAAAAGAACAACACATTATTTTTTGTGGGTTTGAATGAGACTAAAACTCTTTCAGCTTTCACTCTGTCACAAAAATCCAAACCACAAACCAGCTCTTTAGAAGAGCATTCCTTTTCAGTGGTTTGCTGTAATCCAGATTTAAGGCATCATGTGCTGGACACAGTCACAAGTCACTCATAAATAACCTTCTGTTTAGCTATTAAGAATTACATATCTTGATACAATCTTAAAATAATGATCCAAGGTAAAGACTTTCCAAATTGCCATGGGTAATTGAAAAAACTAATAAAAGTAGTTTTATTTTTTCTGTATCCTGCTTTTTGTGGCACAGTGAGAGAAGGATGTACAGTAAGGCAGGCAAACTTCACCCCTGCTCAAGCCTTGATTTGGATTATTTCATTTAAAAATATCTTCATCTGTTGCAGCCTCAGTCCAGCTTGAGGAGTTCAGTTACAATAAACTAATTTATTAGGCAAGACTGCAAGGCACAGACACTTGTAAAATTGTATTATTTCATCAAAACTGCTATTGCAGTTCATGGTTCTTTAAGATGGAGGCTCAGAGTAAAGAGCTATTCAAACTTAGCTAGCAGACCAGCAAGCATCTTTGGCCAGCTTGTAGGAGGTCCTGGTCTAAATGAGCATCCTGATGGCCATTTCAAAATCTGAACAGCAGTGATTTAAATGCTTAACTCAAATGCTGGTAAACATATTCCTTCATATTGGCATTAAGGCAGTCAATTGTCCTTTTAGTTTTAATACTAAATCATATGTTGCCATGTAGTCAAGAATATAAAAAAAGCAACAAAACAAAAACAACAAAAAACCCAAAAACCAAAAAAACCCAATCAAACAAACAAAACCCCCAAAACCCAAACCAAACAAAAAAAACAAACAAAAAAAAAATAAGAGCCCCATTATCATTCTGTAAACCCCCTTAAGACCTATATTTCAAGCTGGATAACAAATCTCTTGCAATGAGGTTTTTTTTTTTACCCCTTAACCACCAAACAATATTAGAAATAAGCAGAATACTCTAAACCAGCAGCTTACTAATGGATTTATTGTTTTTTTTATCTATAGAAAAAGTTATGTAATTTCTTCTGAGCACGGGAACGTGTTCTAATTGAGATTTCCCAGCATCAGTTTAGATCTCCTGCAAAGCTGGAATATACAAGCTGAATTACTGAAACTTCTGAGTGCAATGCAATTTAAGTACTCAGCTCCCATGGTAGCAGCAACGAGCTCAGACTGAGCAGCGAAAGGGACAATGTTCTGGTGACAGTTTTTACTAAACCAGTTTGAGATTTTATTTTTTGATATGGCACAGCATTTGTTGAACAGGGCCTATGCAAGAAGTTACAGAAAGACACTTTGCCATCAGATAGCTACAGAACCTGTGAGGAATGATTCTCAGCAGGCTTTGAACTTCTAATGTCAACTAGACCACAAGACTGAGTTACAGAGGACAGAATTAACAGCCACACTGATGTTCATTTGGTATGAAGAGCTGCTTCTTTTTAATGCCATTAAGTAACAGATACTACAGTTTTATATAACAGTGTAACATCAATAAGTTTCTACATTTCCAGTTTGAGACAAATACTTAAATTCGTGATTTAATTTTTTTTTTATTTTTGCATTACAGAAAGTGCAAGAGAAGTTTGTATACAAGACTAATTGGATGACTGGCTGAATTGGGTACTAAGGCGGTATTCAAGTTGACTTTCTTAGCTCTCCAGTTTAGCAATGGCTTAGGCATTTGATTTAACAATAACATTTCAAGTTTATACTTGACAGAAAAACTTCTGACACATCAGTCATCACCACTAGCCAAAAATGTGGCTGTCATAGGCAGTTGTAACTGATTCCAAAACCTGTTAGTAAAGAACCTCTTGAGAAAAGGCATATTTTCCAAGAGATGAGTAGTACCTCACATTAATGGCACAGAGGTGGTGCACCTGCTCACAAGGAGCCTAGGCACAGAGTGAAGCCATTTTGGTGGTTTTGCTTTCTAGCATGCTGGAAATATACCCCAATACACCATGTGACAAATCAAACAGAGCACATCAGGGATTGACTGAGATATAAGCAAGAACCCTGCATGCTTGTTTCATTTGTTTGCCAAGCCACCTTAATAGAAAAGTAATCCTAGTAGATTTCCCTCCCTGAAAACTGCCATATTAGCACCAAGACAACAGTTAGCATCCACAGCTACCTAAAAGTTCTGCAAGAAGTTTTTCAGCTTACAGTGTAGGCCTCTAGTACTCAGGGCTTCAGCAGTGCTGTTACAGACTCCACAGTCCCTTAATGACACATTTATGGTGAATGATACTTTTACTTTTAGTTAAAAAGACTAATATTACATTATTTTCCTCTACATATAGCTATATTTTTGTGGCTGAGAGACCAAATCATCTGTCCAGTCACCAATTAGAACTAAGTAGCATCCACTTAACTTTACAACTGGCTGCTGCTGTCATAATGGGCAGCTGACCTAGTTGTTTAAGGTGTGGATTTTAGTTACTAATTTGACACCCCTATGCAAAAGCAACACCTCTCCCCTAGGTACACTAAGTTCCTCTATTTTGGGACAGTAAGTGCTATGTAAAGGGAAATGGTGCAAGATACATTACTCAGTGCTCCCAACCTCTCCATAGAAGAGTGCAAAGAACTAAAGTAAAGGTAACATCCACCAATTTGAATTTGGGTTTTCCGTGTGAGTCAATATCCCCATTTGCTTTGCCCTGAATTATCATCTTCACAGCATGTTCTTTGAGAGTCCATGCTTCAATCCACCTGGATATACTTTAGACTGCAGATATCATGAAACATCAGCAAGAATAGCAGACAGCAAAGTGAAACATGTTGAAAAATCACGTTGAGAAGAGGTCCAGTTATTCCTTATGTCCTTTTCTGGTAATGCCTAGTACGATGGAAAAAAAATTGTGTTAGGATGGTTATGAATTGTGGCTTTATTGCATAAGCAGAGCCACTGAGAATAAAACTAAAGCAACAAATACCAACACTTGTCTTCTATGAGAAGGTAGATAGTATTTCAGGGGAAGACTGAAAGGTCTTGCAGAAGATTTGCTGGATCAGTAGATCATGCTCTTCAGCCAATGGTATGAAATTTCAAATTACTTTAGTTTCTAGCAACAAAAGAGCTTGTAACAGCTTTTAATTAAAAATCTGAGTAAGAGTCTAATAGTCTTAGTTTTATTCCAATTTACCCAGGGTCCAAAACTGCAACTATTGAGGTGATTAAACTTCAGAAAGCTGTATGCTGTGTAAAGGGCACTCTACACTAACATTCACCTGCAGATATATGAAAGTATTAAATCAGCCCCTCTGAGTTATGCAGCACATATATAGTCATTAATTTTCCTCAAGGAAAGGAAATGTAGATCTATTGTGGGCTTGGGATTTAAATCTGTGAAAGAATAAAGTCTTTATTTCTAAGAAAGTGAAGCTGGCTAGGCTTAGACAGAATGCAGCTATGTACAAGTCTGATAGAAGTACTCTAGTAGCAGTTCTTCCAACCACTGTTTGCCATATTTCAGGGAGCATTAGTGTTAAGCTACCGCAGTTTTTAGATCTCTCTTTACTAAAGATTTCCTCAATAAATTTCAGAGGATGAAGTTGGTTGGCTTATTAGCATAAGACTTACCTGATCTATGCAAATGGGTTGCCAAATTGATCATCAAAAGGACCAGAAGGTGGATTCTGAGATTCCTTCTAAGGAAAGAGATAAGCTATTAGTGGATTTCCAGTTTTCACCAGATTTACACTGCATAGCTCTATGAGCTATTTCCTATTCAAACACCTGAAAAGAATACTTCAGAGCTCCTGCTAAACACACATTTACTCTACTGCTTCAACAAAAGAAAGGGGCTCTAATCTTAGCTCCTATCTTAGCTTTTATGCTAGTCCAAGGCAAGATATTTTTCAGAAAACTAGGTTTGCTACTGAACACTCCTTTAGAGCCAGTGGAGTCATGATGAGATATCTTTTAGTCAAATGCTAGAAGTCTTAAGTCAGCACTCTGGAATTAGTCCAGAATTTTCACTGAGGGCATCAAGTGCTCTGTCCCAGACAGAGTGATCTGGTGAAGCCACTTTCTCCCCCACAGAGTCCTGAACATGGAACCTCCCATTTGTTCAACTAGAGAGCTTCACAATCCACACTGCTTAGTCTGCTCTAAGGAGGGCTATGTACAACCAAAGTGGAGTATTTCTGCAGCTACATTGTTTGATACTCTTTCGTAGAGGGTCCCAATACTACAAAACTTTGCACCGTGGGAAATTGGTTGTGGAGCCAAGCCAAGTGGAATATTGCTTTGTTAACCTTCTTGCAACAGATACCCTCTGCTAGATTAAATATTAGCCTCAAATATGCATAAGGTTTTTGTTGGCCTCTAAAGCCAGAACCCAACTAATGCTCAAACATAGGCACCACAGTTATTAAGGAGAAGAAAAGGTTTTTTGATGGCTTTTTTTTTGCAGTGGTGATGTCATTTGGGGGTTTTGGTGTTTGGATGTTTTTTGTTTGTAGTTTGTTGGGTTTTTGTTTGTTTTGTTGGGGTTTTTACTACTTACAGATGAGGCACTGAAGGGGTCTGTTTTATCTTGACTTTCAAACAGGCCTTCAGCTGGCAGCGCACTTTGTCGAGGAACAGGCTTTGGTGGTTCTAAAAGAGAGAGACATACTGCTGTAATTACTTGACAGATTTAACAAGCACTCAGGTCCCACTGACCTAATAATGAGCAGCACCACAGCTCATCTAATTAGAAACACAAAAAAAATTACATGGAATTTGCTTAGAGCGACTTTGAGTCACAATATTAACTCCTGCTTGTCCCTTACTAAGCTTAAATCAGATGGAAATTCTAACGTCGTACAGACTTAGGTTCATCTCGTTCTAGCCAAATCATTTAGGCACTAGGTGTCAGTGTTCAGCCACTGCTGCTAAGCCTTCGATTTACTACTTGAGACAGGCCTTCAACCCTCTAGTTCAGTAACCATTAACTCCAAAACGTAGCCAGTCATTTTGGCGGACAACTTGCTAGCTTCCACTTCATCATGATCTGTACTATCTTTAGAAATGCCTACTTTATTACTAAGTAACTGCTGAAAACTCCAGAAGCACCTGAAAGGCTTTGCTGTTCTCCTCTCCTTGCTGGTACTGCAGGTGGTTTTGTCAGCTGGAAGTCTTTGAACATTTCCTTGACATCCTTCATTTCTTTGTCTCCAAGTGGATCCAGAGCAATGAATGCATCGTTCTCTTTCTTGGACAGCTCCTTCTGCAGTGTAGCTCTGGGTGGTGGCTGAGGTGGGCTGGCTGTGGTTGACATGGTGGGCAGTGCTGAGGCTGTCTGAGCTGGTAGTGTTGGAGATGTGAACACACTGCTCTGGAAGGGATTTACAGCACTGGCTGGCTGTGCCCAAGAACTAGGTGTAACTTGTGCTGGCTGTGACCAGAGACCAGATGACTGAGTGGATGTGGCACCAAAAGATGAAGGTTGGTTCCACCCTGGCACTGCTTGAGTACCAAAAGTGAGTGGTTGAGTAAATCCTGGAGACTGAGCAGGCATCATAGACCCGTGAAAGACTGATGCAGCCTGAGTGAAAGAAACTGTCTGTGGGGTCCATGGTGATGAAGTTACTGGCAAGCCACCTGTGGGGAGATGGTTGTTACACAGCACTTCAGTCATCTGAAGACCACAAGCAGGAGTGTATCAATTCTGTAAAGGATACTAGCAAAAGATTTTCATGTACTGTTTGCAAAAATCTCTTGGTTTGAACTTACAAATCAAATCATTTGGGGGAAAAGGGGTGGGAGAAAGGGTTTAATTTTTACTTTGCTGCATTTCAGTGCTGCTAGGACAAAATTGAGGTTGTTGTAAGGGAAGGAGGAACATACTTAGCACAGAAATGACAGGTAGATTTGCCATATAGTGCCTTCTGTTTAAATGATTATTTAGACACTCTGCAGCAATGTTACCCTGACCTCACAAGTCGTGCTTGGCACACTTGAGCCTTGTGTACCTGAAACAGGAATCTGCTGTCAAAGTTAAAGCAGTTAACTGCTTTAATCCTGATTCAGTTGAGGGTGCAGAGCTTAGCATTCGCAGAACTTAATAGTTTAGGGCCAACAGCATGCGGATTAAACGGTATAGCACTACACAAGAAGTAAAGGAAAACTAGAACCTATGTTTTGGTGTGAGCAGATATCTTGGAGTGGAACAAGACATTCACTTTTGTAAACTAACCTAGAGCAGCCAATGGAGATGTTGTGGTAGAACTTTTTTTGAAGAGGTCCAGTGGATTAGTTGGCAAAGCTCCTGCCTGTGCCCCTGAGCTCAAGCCAAGGCTCTCCGTAGATGGCACAAAGAAGTCTGAGCTGAAAAAGTCATCTGATGCAGTCTAGAAAGAAAAAAAAGTGAGGTGCCATGGCAGAACACGTGCTAGCACAATCAGGACTCCCTAGCCCAGAGCTAGAACGCTCTTTTTCATCTAAAGCAGAGGAAGGAGTTTGATACATCATTTCAAGTGTAGGAGTTTCAAACATCACCCTTTTGTTCATGCCTATGGAGATACATGGCATTAAATAGGTAAAATATGTAATAGTCACAAGTCAACAGCAGAAGGGAAGGACTTAAAATGGCTGAATTATTTGCTATAAGTGAGCTTCCCTCTGCACCCTACCCCTTTAAACAGTACTGCTTAGTCTGCAGAAACCCCTGTGGTTGTGCCAAGGCCAGGAGTTTTGCACAATTTGAGTACAAGACATATGTAGCTGATCCTGGGCCATGCTGTGCCTAATCAGGCAAGTCACTGAAATTTCCTTCAGTAGGGAAATACTGAAAAACCACACAGGTTGTGGTAAGTTAATACTAGTATCTTATTTTTATGAGACTTTAGGTTGATGGGCATACTGCTATTATAAAAGGTTACAGTGCTATCATAACAGAATCTGGCATTGTATCAAGTGGTAATATGCATAACAGCATACTTACCAGACCTTTACAGGAGTATGGCAGCATTAAAGAAGAGAGTATAGGATTTAGTGACCATAGGTACTATGAAGCATTTGTTTATAGATATTAGAAGGTACTATGGCAGCAGAGAGGTTAGTGTGAGCAGGGCAGGCAGAAGTAGATGTGAAGCTAGGTAGCCTGTTACACAGTAATAAGAAAGAAAAGCTTCCTTCACCCAGCTTCTCCAAATAAAACCATGCATATCACCATAAATCACTTGAACAACTGTTCACCTTGATGGATCTCCTTCCTCTTCCCGGCTTGGTACTCTGTGGTGGTGGGCTAATTGTTATAGGCTCATGTGGCGTGAGTTGGATATTGTTTTCAGAATCCAGTTTTACTCCATTCTGCAGAGATGTTCCTTTGGAAGCACCTTCCAGAAACAGGTTTGTTGGGGCTTCAGGAAAGCCATTCCTTTCTCTCTCTGGTATCACATTGGGAATGCTTGCTGCGGGTGACTTACTCTCAAGTGGCCACTGGCATGTTAGTGCTTCTCGTTTGCCAGTTCTATTAGAAATCTGGTCAAACTGTTTATCAAAGTAGTCAGTATAACCATTTGAAGCACCGTCACCCACTGATGTCATGGTACTCGGACTTTTCTTCTGATCAGGTTTTAGAGAATCAAATGAAGATGGTGCAGATTGGGCTGGCTGCGTGAAAGGATCATCACGGAAAGGGTCTGGATTAGGTGTAGGAAAGAAGCTGAGATTGGTAGAGAAAGAACTCTCAGGCAAGAAGTGTGTCTGTGCCTTTTGTTGTGGAAGGGAGGCTGTGATGCCATTCAAGAAGAGATCCTCTTTTGCAAAAGTTTGTGTGGTCTCAATTTCAGAATTAAAATCCACTAACAGAATCTCTTTAGCTTCCTATTTTTTCAGAGAGAAAAATGAAGTTAGTTATACATAGATTTTGCTGCACAGTGAAAAAGATCAAGGAAAATAGCTGCAAAAGAAGAGATCCTAGTATCCAAAACATTGTACCAGTAAATATTCAAAATCACACAGGCAAGCACTGCTGTCTATAGTCAAATTACAGCTATTTGGTCCCTGAAACCCAGTACTGAAATGTGGTTACCACAGCTTGGTCAGAGAGTGAGAAAATTAAGTTTTCCCAGGATCGGCTTGTGAGAGTCTGAGCAGTTTTATTATAAACAATGATAGCTTTAGTCTAAACAACCTGCAGGTGCTGTTTTTTCTTACTTTCTGTCTTCTTGTTCTTAGACATTGAGCTAGCTAGCCAACCAGGTGAAATATATTGATTAATTGACCAATCTAGTCCAGTTAGATCTGAAAGTGTATCAAAGAAGAAGAATTTGTAGTAAAGGCAGAATTTCTGCAAACCCACCCTTTAGAGTCTGTGTCTTTTGTTACCATAACAGTAGCACTGAAACATCTGTTTCCAGATCCCATAGTTAAATATCAGATGCTTGTTCTTCAACTGTAGAGTCAGTAGGAACTAATTACACCTAGGCTTTCACTTGAGTCAGAGACCCCTGCTTGAGTTCTTAGTTTTGACAAGTTGTGAAATCACGCTGCCTTAGTACGACTTAAGTTGCAGTCTCAGCTTCAGAATGACACTGAAGAGCTGTTTGCTATTAGAAGGTAACACGCTAATTCTCCACCAAGCATGCAAGAGCAGGGTAAGACTTGGTCACTGGTGGGTTGACAGCACCAATTGCATTGTGCTGATGGTGGCCAGATTTGAAATGATAGGATTTTTGGGGTCACTCAGCTATGATAAGGTTTATGCACTTTTTACTGCAATTAGACCAAATTTTGAGCTAGAGCTATTAGAAGGACATTACTAGAATTAAGTGCTAGAATGACACCTAGTGGTCAAGTGGATACTTCTATAGCCCTATCCCACTAGTACAGTGACAATTGCTAGGCAGATGTATTTATTACTAGGACTAAATTTCCCTTCAAAGAAAAAGCCGAGGCAAGTAAGCTAGACTCTACTTACTGTGGGACTGCTCATATCAGGGGGTGTTGACATATCCCCAAACAAGTCCATCTGGTCAACTCCCTTGAAGCCAGAAATATTGAAATAATTGGTATCTGTTAGAGCTCTCACAAGAAAAGGAATCAGGCATCATGCAGATTTACTGTAAAATCTTCAGTAAACACTATCTATAAACACTGCATTTCCTACACAGTACAGAGACAGTCAGTTATGAACTCTTTAATGTCATCAACAAAAAGTTTCAAAATTTAACCTACCGGTTTCGTTTTGTCAGCTTGATCAGCAGGCAGTTCTTCAACACCATTCTGTAACAGATGGATAACAGTGTCAGAAATAATTGGAATTTCAAAATTTGCCTTAAGCAAGGAACTTGTGGACTTTAAAAGACTAGTGATGGGGAAGGGAAGCATGAGAGAGATCACTACTAAGTATTAGGTCCACAGACCCCTTTCACTTCCATTTCGATTTAATTGGGCATCTGACATTCATAATGCTGGCAGCATAAAGAAAGTAAAAGTTAGATGTGGTGCAGCAGCATACCTAATCAAGAGAGGCTGAGTGGGAGTGACCTGAGTCAGTCTTGCTTACTTCTTCAGTCTAAACAAAAAAGAATTTAATGCCTAAGCATCATGTAGATTATCAAAAGTCTCTCTTTGGAGGAGCTTACCAGACCTAGGCAGTCAGACAGCTGGCACAACTGCCAGTCAATAGCTTCCAGTGTTTCTGGATGTACGCAGAGCTCAGTATCAAGCCTTACAAGAGCCCAAAAGTCAGCTGAAATTGAAACAAGCTTTATGCAGAGTCATGCAGTTTCTATATTTTTACTCACCTTTTTCTTTTCTTCTTCTTCCTTCTTCTTCATATTATAAATTAGTTGGAAGAGGTCCTTAAGATCAGAAACCAGAGGCTCAGCCTGGAAAAGAATGTAGATTTTAGGCTGTGTACTACTTTCACCTGGGCTTCTACTGTTGCAATCTGTGCAACAAGCCAAACTTCCCTAAATGGTGCAAGACTTGGGTTGAGATAACAGGAAAAGCAAGAGTTTAAAGACCTGCTTAGTCTTCATATAAGATTCTGCTTATGCAGAATCCAAGGGGAACAGAACACATCCAGTGTAGAACTGTTGTTAATGCTACAAAAGTGGCCGTACACGAATTTGTACTAACCTGCTATGTTTTTGCTAAAAAGATGGTAGCAATACTTCTTAAGTGCATGGCAAGTCCTAGAAGTGCCAAATTTATCCAAGCCAGGTAGACAAATGTAAAGTGTTCCTTCTCTCAGAATACTATTTGCTACTGACTCTAGCACTGAATGTGGAGAAAACTTCTATATATAATACTACTTTTAAACAGTATACAAATAGCAAATGAGCAAGGCAAGCACAAGGTAAGATTATCATCACCTCAAATGTGTAAAGCTTTAGAGACCAGCCTTAAATGGGATCTGCAACCTGATGACAGTTCAATGTGAATTAGAAAGGCACAGCATGCCCTGCACATCCATTAACAGGAATGTTGTTGTTGAGGTGGTGGTGTGTTCAGCTACACTGCTTTGGAGCACTTGTGTCACACAAAGCAGCTTGTCAACGGCAGCCACTACCATAGGCACAAGCAGAGAATCCTTTGAACAGACCACACTGCTTACACCTGAGCACCATCCTCTCCTAATTAGACATGCAGCTGTGGGAAGAGCCATTGCAAGAATCATCAGCTTTAACAAGGAGTACAGCTGCAGCAGACTAGAGCTGCAGAATTTCTCACTTCTGAGCTAGAAAAATTGATGGCAAAACCACCCAGCAGCAAGTTAAGAGATGTCTGAGCTGCCTGGCTGAGCTTAGAGGCTGGCAAGCAGCACCTCATGGTGAAATGAAGGAATAGACTCCAGAGTACATTCAAAAAGCTTTTGTGCTTAACCTACAATTCCACTGAAATCAGTACAATTATTGGTCACAATGCTGACAAACTAACAAAACAGACTTAGAAGAAGGCCTTATAGCTGTTACTGAAGTACTAACATGCTCCAACAAGGAGCTCCTCAGTGGAGGACCTGTAGTGGGTCCAAAGCTGCCAACAGGCTCTCCAGGAGGGTAGGCAGGAATGGTTAAAAAATTTCCAGCTTTGAAGCCTGGGCTTATCAAGTCATTATAGTGATAATTATAAAATCATTATAATGACAAGCTGATAAATAAAAAAAAAATACCTAACTTCAGGCTGTTTATGAAGCTGCATAATTCTTAGTGGTATTTTAAATAGCTTTTTCCAGTATTGCTTAGGTACAGATTACCCTCAGAGAGACAAACCTTGCACACGGGATTTCTGCGTGTGAGGAATTTATCACAGAAGGATCAGAATCCCTCCCAACAAGTTTGGGTTAGGAGGTCCTAGGAGGACCAGACCTGTCATGTACAGGCCCCAGAATGATTGTTGCAATTGAATAAGTGATTTCCCTGCTGCAAAAGGCAAAGCATCATGTGAGGTAGATTAACCTAGTTCTAGATTTCTGTTAATTCAGAATGAAGCTCTGGCTATTTTACTTAAGAATTAGTACTTTCACAGTGGGAAGCCTGTGCTAATGGCTCTGTTCATCTCACTAATGACTTTCATGGTACATAGGCAAGTTAAGCATTGTTAATCATAGTAACCAAGACTGCTTGAGTGATTTTATTCTGGACTACAAAGAAGCTGTACCAGGCAGAAGCCAGTGGTGACACAGTCAATTCCTATTGTCTTTCTTTCAATAAAATTTGTCCATGCATGCTAGTATTCCCCAAAGGAATTTTGTAGGATTACCAGCAAAATATTAGATCTTTATCACATGTTAAATGTTTACAGAACAGCATTATCCATAGCACATGAAAGAAAGCATCTGATTCATACCTGTTGGGCTGTTTTTACGGCAAAAAATTGGTGCTGGCCTTCTCCTCCACATATATAGCCAAAGGCACGATTGTCTGTTACATCCCGAGCAATAAAGGAGATTTTGTTTACTGGATGCTCATGCTCTATGACCTGGAATTGGGAAAAAAAAAAAACAAAAACAAAACCAAAACGATTGGTTTAAGTTTCTGGAAATATAATAGCTGCTATTCTCTGTAGTTAGAATGATTGAGACTGTTAAAAATATTCAGCCCAAAACTCAGATTTGTCAGCCTTTGACTAATCACAGTAGGACACAGCTATCTTCAGCATTCCAAACATTTCACAAGCCAATTTTTATATGTGGAAATGAGGTATAGTGCCCAAATAAGAATCTAGCCCATATGGGTCTAACTTCATGGTGCCTCACTAGCTTTAAGAGCCACATTAGGAAAATAAGTTTTATCTTACCCCGGTTTTTTCGTCTATTATCTTGATACCAGAGAGGGAGATGTTTACCCAGATCCTCTGTTTGTGTTGACCCTGGGAACGGGCTGCTGCTGCCATTCCCTAAAGAGAATGAATGCCAAAGTATTGATGAGACTTCTATTGGATTGAGCTTTAACTTGTTCTTTGTAATGTATGACTGCTTAGGTTTAAAGTGATACCACAGACCTAGACGGTCTCTTCTATAAATGTTTTAGAGCTTTAAAACTTTAGTCCACAAAATTGCTGTAGTAGCAGCATCTCTATTTTCCAGTCAGATTGAAGGTATGTGAATGTTCTGCACTACAGAAGCAATGGTCTTTGTTGCTGCAGGGATTATTTTTTAATTTGTTGTATCTCTCAATGTCATCATTGACAGAGGATGCCAACTTGTGCTTTGAGGTCAGTGTTAAATTGCACAGCAATCCCCCCTTCCTGTCCAAAACCCAAGCTCATCATTTGTGATGAAATTCATACTGCCGTCATTCATACTGGATGCCTACAGACCAAAAGGAATGTTCCCAGACTTTCAGAGAAATCTCCTTTGAGCCAGAGGTTACAGTGTAGGAAGCAACATCCATCTAGATGGTGCTGTTAGTAACTACGTTACCATTAAGCTATATTTGAAGTTTTGCCAAAGTGACTGATCTGCTTTTTGAAGGCTAACCAGAGTTTGTTCCTTACACGACAGATCAAGCCCTTACCTTCAGCTTCATCATTGAATCTTGACTCATTTTGTCTCCTCTTGCCTCGGGAACATCATCTATGCCAATCAATTTAGCCTTGTATTTTACACCATCACCTTTGAATCTAGCCAAGAGGGATTCATCTGTCTTTTCTGGCCCTGGAGACAGAGAAAAGGTTTGTTGGGTCTCTTTGTTTTTTAAGGTTATTTTTATGTTTGGGTGAGTTTTTTGGGTTCTTTGGTTGGTTGGTCATTTTTGGTTTTGTTTGGTTTTTTATGATAGAAATGGATATGTTGAGATTCGTGATCTTTAAAAAAATATACACCATATAAGTATACACCAAGTACATGTTAAAACTGTCTCTTGAGTACAGCTGACTAATAACCCAGGTGCACTGCAAGACAGGTACTCCTTTAAGGTCACAGTACTCTTGCAGAATGTGGCCTCAGTTCAAGGAGTGGAGCCCAGTGCTTAATGTCTGGGGGCTTCAGAACAATTGTCCACCACATAAAAGACTGAAATGTGAATAAGCAACAGTCAAGTAGATATAGGTGCTAAGAAAACACACCATGCAGAAATGGTACCTCCCATGGCCATACAGGGTGTTCAGTAAGGCCTTTAGGTGTTATCCCTGTGTTCTGATGTAGGCAGATCTCTTCTTGCTGTGCAAAAATAATCTCCCAGTTCCCATAATAGAACCTGACATCAGCACCATCATTTCTACAACGAGTTCTGGTACTCCCGTCCTTCTAAGCATTTGTGCTTTTAGCTAATTTGTTATTTCTACTGTTCCTGCTACTAGGAACCACTTGCTTTTCTTCTCTGCATGCTCAACATACCACAAGTGTGTACCTAGGTATGTATTGTTATACAAGGTAATTATATTTACATTATCTAATCTATCACTTGATATACAATAATTCTCATGGGATGAATTTTCTAGCTTCCCTGGTCTAGAATTTGTTTTCAGAACAAATCTCCTTTCTGGAGGGTGGGGAGGAGTCAGGTTAAAGTTCAGATTAACAGCTACCCGTGATGGGGTCTAGGATCTGGTCACCTCCTCAGGAGGCTCTCTTCTCTGGGCTCTTGCTTGCTTGTCAGGCTCAGCAAATGACTGACTTAGTGGTAGAACAGAGAGTTTTAGAACTTAAGGCTAGAAAAAAGCTTTTAAAACTAAAATCCTACCTTCTGGTTAAGTTTATTATATTGGCATATTTACTCTTCTGGTCAGCTGGAAAACTCAGAGTTATTTCAGCAATAGTGGGAGGGTGATGTTAGTATAGGCAAATGCAAGGGACTAAGAACACAGAAGAAATGTTCAAATGGTAAGCATTTCTTACCTTTCTTTTTTTCCTTCTTTGAAGATGGTGCCTTTGGTGGAGCCTGTTGTTCAGGCTGGCTGTTGGTAGCAGTATTTTCAGCTTCAGTAGGCATGATGGGATTGTGGCCAGTTATGTTCACTGTAGGCTTAAAAATCCAAGTAACAGTTAGAAGACAGACATAATATTTTACCTTGAAGAAGAAATATTCTTATTAGAGCTGTTAGTCCACCTGAGTTCCGCTGAACACTGATGCCTGACAAAGCCTGAAAGTGTAAGGAGCGATCATATGGCAAGTCTGACTCAGAGTCAGACTAGAGAGAGCATGCAGTCACAGCCAGGAGGTGATGAACCCTCACCCCAGTAATACCTAAGCAGTAGGGCACACTGATCTACATCAATGGGTTGTACTTGCACCAACATGTTTTAATCTGTCAATCTTTAGCTTTTTTTTTTTACCTTTTTAATCTATTTATAGAACCTCAGGTATTTTGGTCTATTCTCAGCTGCATCTCTAAAGTAGCATAGGAGAGAACGCAAGAAACATTTGCTAGGATCTGTTCCAAACACCTATGAGGATGACACCAAAACACCCAGAAGATGCTAGTAGATATTATCCATATTTCTATGAATATGACCTAACCAGCAAAAGTCAGAGGTTATACCACTCAACAGGTAAAACCAAATTATTTCCTCAGGCTGCAGACAGACTGCTCCAGTAAAACCACAACAGAGCCTCAAGCAAAACCCCCCCACAGGCTTGTCTTAACAGTAATCAAGTAACCTTTAGATTTTCTAAAACCCTGCAAATTGACAAGAAACTATGGACTTTTAGGACTTACCTCTGCACCATGTGACCCTTTTGCACACAAATGTAAAAATAATTTACAGTCACCTTGTCTTGTTCCAACATGGCTGAAGCATTCACTCTTACCAAAGAGAACTACTCAGAGCAGCTTTATAGAGTTCTGAAGATCTAAATCAAG
>VWZV01008986.1:158025-192396 GCA_013397155.1 Irena cyanogastra | reverse complement strand
GGGAACTGGGGCCCGGGCAGCCTCTCACGGGGGCACGGAGCCCCACGGGGGCAAATGGGGGGAGACAGGTGGACCCTGCGAGGGCACGGAATCGTGTGGCACCCACAGATTGTACCCCCTCTCCATCCTCTATCTCCCCGATCTGTGACCGGCCGAACCAAAACATTGGGTCAGTGCAATTCAGTTTCTGGGTCACATCGAGACCTGACCTTTGTACTTCCACTCATCTTTATTCAAATATCTATCACTCTCCCCCCTTGAGTAGTACAGCTGTTTTCCAATTTGTATGAAAGAGCCTGTGATAAAAAAAAAAGATATTTTTGTACTTGTAGCAGNTTCCCCCAGCCGCCCGCCCCGCCGGAGCCAGGAGCAGGATGAGGGCGGCTTCTGCCCCACCTCAGCCGGGACACGCTCCCCACAGCCCGGCTCGGGCAGNTTTTTTTTTTTTTTTTTTCAAGGCTGTAAACTTAGCTTAACTTTTGAGGTTTCTTTAAAATTTCTGTTCAAAACTGTGCATTTGGGTCTGCACCAATAACCCATTTAAAAAAAAAAGAAAGAAAGAAAAAAGGAGAGCAACACTTTTTTTTTTTTTTCTTGATCGTTAAATACATTTGATAGGTATTTCGAAGTGTTCAAAAGATAGAATATTTAACACAAACTTATTTTACTACCGAGAAGTTCAATGCTCAAAACTGGTGGATGCATTTGGCAAACATCCTCATCCAAAGCTACTGAGTGATACAATGCTTTACCAGATACGGCATGGTATTCTTATTTGTCATGAATAGTTAGTGCTATTCCTCCCTATGCTTGAGATGACTAGGAGCTGATAGTTGTGTCTCACTTGTCTGTATCAGCCTTTCATTTGAGAAGTGCTAATTTTAACCAAAAAGGACGCGAGAAACTTCTTACTGTGCTCTAGCCTAGTGTTCACAGAAGGAAGCGCATGCCGCAGAAATAAGGAGGCTTTTGCTACAATTAACAGGTTGCTGGCTACACACGCATCGGTATTTGCAGGATTAGATCTGAATTCCTTGGGACACAGTTATATTCATGTTTAACAATGTTGGTTTTGTACAGCTGGCGCTGCGCTGTACATTGTTTTGAACAACTTGTGCTGAACACCCACCAGCAGGGCTGGAGCTTCTTGGTCCTGGGGCAGTACGTATTTTAAAGAGTAATACTTAGCTCAGTGTCCTTTATGAGAGCCACACAGGCTGCCTGACATGGAAGTTGACATCGTGCCTGCTTTAAACGTGGTGCAGTAACAAAGCAACTTCTATGAAACAGGCCCGCCTGGAGCTAGCATAAGCAGGATTATCATCTGTGTTTTGCCCAAACAAACTCCAGGCTCATTTCACCAAAATACCTTGACTAGTCACAATAGTGATTACAGAAATGATTTAAACTATTTGTTATTGAATTTGGAATAAAGGAAAATGCTTTTCATTTGCTAAGAGTGAGCAGTTTAAGAGCCCTTTTGAAGTGCAATGAAATCACGTCTAGTACAGAAATGGCAAGAGGTCCTTCAATATGCACCAGCACTTGGAACGTCACTAACAGACTCACAGGAAAACTTTTTTAAAAACTGAAAAGTGATTAATAACTAACTTGAAAAATTATGGTTTTCTTGGAAAATAAAAAATGTCTCAAGACTTGAAGGAATGCACTATTTTTTTGTTTTCTGTAAATTGGCTAAGAACTTCTCCCCTGATGTCCCACATTGCTGTGCTAAATGCTGAAATTCAGAACTGTTACATTAAACATATGTAATAGGATTGCCGTGCCTTCTGAATGCAGGAGGAATCCAGGCAGAAAGCCCCACAGGAATTCAGTTATTTCGTCTATACTGCACTGCATGAGGACATGTTTTACCCTTTATGAAAAGTAAAATTATTTCTCTTTCTCTACAGCAAAACCAGAATCAAATGCACAATGGCTGTTATGACTTTGGAGTGACCCTTTAAAGGCTGTAGTAGAGAGGGAGTGCTGTTTCCCAAGATTATGACATTTTTTCTTATATTTTTTTTGTGTCCTATTTTACTATTGCTGGCATAGGCTCAGCCCCCACATAAGGATTTTTTTGTGTAAGTTAACTGCTTTTTGTACAGAACAGTATCAGCCTCAGCACTTCCCAAACACAAGCCGTTTTTCAGCAGGTCTAAAATTATCTTGAAGTTGCAGCTGGAACCCTTCACCTCAGTGAGTTTTTCTATAGCTTTCCGGATGTTAACTCTACCCAAACCACAGCCTGTCATTAGGATCACCAGGATTCCAGTCTGGGTGGAAACTGTGGTAGCAACACGAAAAACCTCATCGAAGGGCAGAGACCTTCAGAAGACATCAGCTTTCACGAATGCCTCGAAAGTGGTATCAATAACAGTTTGTGAAAAATCTGCTTGCAGCAAAGCAATCTGGTAGCTAATCTTGCGATGGCTTGCTCAGGAATGCATGGTTTATTATTGAAGTAATCTTTTAAGATTTTATTGGAATGTGCTTCCACAGAGATGATTTTTGCCGTTGTGTGCTTTACTATGTGTGTGTCATCTTGTCCATAATTAAACTTTTCACTGACAAACCTGGGACTTTTTTTTTCCTTAAACCTCCCACTTTGAATGCTGGAATTTCATTTGAACTTTAAATACTTCCTTGGAATTTGCCATAAGGTAAACTGTCTGCTTCCATACGCTTTCCTTCACGAGAGACATTGCAGACATACAGTAATGACTGAATGTAACAGAATTTGCAAACTTGTGTCTGACTCCTCAAAAAAGGCTAACAGGAATGAAGTAGTTCTTCAGATGCTCATGTTATCCATAGAGCATTCTCACTTTGGAATATGTAGGGAAAAAATTAATGGAAAACTGCCCTAGAAAGTACATTTTCAGTGAAGCTTCACTGCTGACAACTGGAAAAGGTGAAGTATGACAAAGGAAACATGAAGGAAGAATTTGTACTTCAGCCTTTGGACTTCTCAGCCAAGTTTCTCATGTGACTTGGACTTGCTGACCACTTCTTTTTATAAATTCAGTTAAAGATAAAGTCCACAGAATATCCAAAGCAAAAAGCTTCCTTGCTGTTTTAAAATCTGAAATTAAAATCTATAGTTCATTTTAGTACAGCTCTAGGCATATCTCCAGGAAATGCACATTGATAAACTCAGTACCCAAATGCTGGTTCATCAAAAGACCTCAAACTTGTCTTGAAAATATTTTATCCTGGAATCAAGGATACCCTTGAATAATTACTTAATTGAAGGCTTGCTTCTTGAGGCCCAAATCTGGGTGTTTCAGACTCAGTCTGACACAGGGATTTAAATTGGTAATAGGTTCAGCAATTCAGAAGTGATTGAGTTGGAGAAGTATAAGAGCTGTTGAGACTCAAATGAGGTAAAACTACTCTCAGTCTGTGCCTTAGCCACTGAGATAAACCCAGTTATTTCAGATTACTTTCAGAGGTGTTTGCTAACAGGTGAAGCTCACTCAGCTGATGACTACTGATGTGTAGTGTATCCACTAATGAGAGTGGATAATTTCCAGCACTAGTTTACTGTCTGAATTGCTTCAGGCAGGAATACTTGAGGAGGAGATGGTGGGTTTTAGAACTAGAAGCATATGTCTTGCCAGTGCTGCAGCCCTCCAGCTCTCCCAAAACAAGAGACACATTGAGTTGTTCAGCCATTTTTTCTATATCTTCTCATCTGCAGCCGTGTTTTCCCTCAGGACCATGAATTTGTCCAAGCAGAAAATACATTGGTAGGCAGTATTATCTCATTTGAAAGAGTGCATTACCCCGACCCAGGTTAGATAAATAAACAGAGTATTTTGTTTGGCAGCCATCAAGATCAAGAAAGGCCAATACCTAAGCCATGTTCTCTGACTGTGAGGCTCCTCTTTAAATAGTGGGATGTGACTTTTTTCTCTCTTGACAAAACATGGCCAGAATCTGTGGCCTGGTTGACAGTACATGTGCATGCACATTCCTGCTTTCAGGAAGGGGTCTTGGCCATGGTGTACTTCTTCCCTGGAGAGGTGTCATGTCCAGGAGAGAGGGAGAATTTCAGACCATTCTTCTTGGCAATGTTTCCTGTTGGCTGGCTGCAGCTCCTTCTGTTTTTGTGTATTACATATTCTGGCTCTGTTTTTTGAGTCCACAGCTGGTGCTTGACTTTTGGGCTTCATAATATTTTGCATCCAAACATGTGAGCCTCTTTTAGGGTCTGGCTCATTACTCCTAACCTGTTAAATGGAGCTTTACAGTTGACTTTCTTAGCTGTGTTTGCAAATTTTGGTTAAAATTCCTTGATTTCTAATCATCAAGATAGCTTTACAAACCACTCTTGCAAGCCTAGTCTTACTTCTTTCAGTTAATTGAAACCTGTCTTTGATGTGCTGCATGATTCCCTGTCTATACATGTTAGTGTGAAAGCTTGTCCTCGACCCTTGTGATTTGTAAAGCAAAGTTGCTTAAATTAGGCATTTTACACAATTTAGATATAATGAAAATCTAGAAAAATGTATTAAAAGCCACAGGATTTGATGTAACATAATTGGGTGTAGACATCCTTGCCAATATGGGTTCTGACGCATTTTCGAAGATTGTCTCTGTAGTTATGAAGTACATAGATTGAGCAGAAGGGAATCTGAGATTAAATAAATTTATCTGAAATTGCAGGAACTAAGCCTCATCTTTGAATTTGTCCAAGTAAGTGAGTAAGTAACTGAGGAGCCCAAACAAGTGCAAACTAATGCCTGAAAGGCGTCAGCTTAATCTATGTGAGACTGTGACATTATTTTTGTGTTCAGCTCATAAATAGTCAAGGCCAGGAAACAACACTGCTGGTATCAATGTTTCACCCAAAAGAAGAAACACACATAGTTCTTTCTTCCATTGTTTATACAGAAGCTACTTTGATTACAGCCTTTCTGTGCTCATGTACTTTCAGAAATCTTCCTCAAATGGTGTTTACTATGTAGGTTATTTCACCCTGATTCAGTCAGTGCATTCCCAAGTAGCATGCTGCTCTGAGGCCAGCCCTGGCATATTTCTGTAAGAATACTCAAAAGGTAGCATAAATACTTTCATAAAAATTTTTGGATGAAAATATGCAGTGCTGACCTTGGGACAGATATTATTTAAAGAGTTTTTTGTCTGCTCATCTTTTTTCTCTTGGTCCATGTACCTTGTTCCTCTAAGACAAAGATGTAACATAGTGAAATATTTTTTTTAGTGAACCTCTCAACACAGAACATAACATTTCTATTATGTATTCACAAAACACCTTGCAAGTAAATTGCTTTTATTAACCGAGGTTAAATAGAGTGGAGTTCAGAAGGATATTTTATGTTACAGAGTAACTTCACATTCAAAATAGATTTAGAGCTCAAGATATCCCATAAAAGTACCGAAATTAACCTGCTTGAGCAAAGGATTTCACTTGTTTGCTAAGGGTGCCCCAACTAAATTTTGTTCTTCTATACTTTTAATCCGATTTAACATCCTCAAAGTACCAGAGGTGATAACTTCTATAAAATTAACAGGATATTTATGGTATTTAGATGTTGGTCATGTGATACATTGTCTATGGAGAAGAATCAATCCTCTTTGTGCCTCTTACTTTTCATTAAGCTTTTCTTCTCACTTTATTTGCTTCTCATCATACCTTAGATCTATCCCTGCACTTTTCACATAAGGCAGTAAATATTACTTTTGCTTGTTGTTGTTTCTTGTTTCTCTAAATCTCTGGAACTACACCTTCAGCTAGGATTGTCCAGTTGTCCTTGATCATAATTTTCTAGAATAGCTTCTTCTTAGTAGCCTTACTGTCTAATTGTCAAGTCCTATTTTAAGATCTTCCTTTTCCACCTTGTACATACCACATCATGAGGAATACAGCAAAACTGCTGCCTCTTCCTTTTTTGTTCTTTTTTAGTTTGTCAGTCTCTGGCATCGGCTCATCAAATGTGAGCTTTTTACCAGTGTTTGTGAGCTAATACATGTCCAATCCAAAGAGAGGGACAGATTTGAGAACCATCTAAACTGACCCATCCCTTCCATTCTGTGGATCATTTCATTTATCCTGAATTTGCAAAGTTTGGCTAATAATATTTTGTTCAGGCTGTCTCATCCTTACTGCCATCTAAAATTGTTTTTCACCCAGTGTTAATATTTTTGGTTTCAGTTACCAGAAAAGGACACAGAGGATCATTATGCGAACTCCTATTACATGTTCTATACAAGAAAATGAAGGCTCAGCTTTTGGTGCTTTACCTTGGAGAGAAAAACAGTTTTTCTAGCTGTTGAAAGCCTGAACTGGTCTCTTATCTTTGGGGTAGTGAGCTTTAACAGATTATGATTCCTGTTTAATCTGAAATGTTTTTATCTTAGACAACTGAGGTCTGGGAGTTTTGATGATTAGTTCGTGGCCCCTGACCACATCAAATTGTCTTTGCTTTACTCAGACTAGCAGGAAAGTTAGGGCAAAGCCATTTAGTAATTTCAAGCTAAATAAAGTTTGTAGGGTACTTGTAAGATCAATGTTAGGATATGACTCTTACTTCTTGGACTTTTCTCATTCCTGTAAACTTCCTGTTTGCAAAATTTCTCTTCTAAAAAGCTTTCTCTTGCTGTTTTTCAGAGTTTGATATTTTTGCAAGTCAAATTAGATTTGGTGCTTCCTTTTGTCATAACTGATATAAAAATGTTGAGAAACATTTGCAATGTCATAGGATGGTGGAGATTTGAAACACCTGAGAACATTCAAATCTTTTTGCCTCTCCCCAGCTGTGCCATTCCAAGCAGTCTGGAAGATAAAAAACACTGTCATTACTACAGATGGTTTGCAAAATGGATTCAGGATTTTCCTAATAAATGCAGATTACTAGGTTACTGCTCTACAAAAGAAATTTGGATTTTGATAGTGTAAAATATTAGAGGAATGTAGAACAAATTCATTGACATAAATCCAACTATAAAAATGTATGGAGTTAAACACAATTTGCTTCTTCTTGAGAAAATGATTGCTGCATATACTCTAGCTCATGCTGAGGAATTGACACTATAGGGCATAAACTGCCATATCGATGATCTCTCTACAGTGCGTGAAACTCATTACTCAAAATACAGCTTTGTTTTCTGTAAATCGGCCTAGATGTAAATAGAAAAATCATGATAGACTTAGTTTTTTGTCATAATAGCCACAGAATTCCAGACACACAAAAAAATTGCTGACAAGAAGCCTCACTTTCCTTAACCTCTTCCCCATATTTACTTCAATAAGATCAGGCAGAGGCTGTATTTTTTAGAGAGGGCATCTATCCAAGTTCTGTTGCATCCCATCACTTGGCAGTATATAAAAGTGATTTGCTAATACCAGAGGCCTTCTTTCTTTTTAGATCCTGTTTGTTTAAAATATAAATTACTGAAATATTTCAGGAACAATACCTATGTTTCTAAGTGTTTTGTAAGAATGTGGCTTCCTTTTCTTTTAGTTTTCTTTTAGGAATATTCCTTTAAGAGTTACTATAGCAGTGCAAACTCTATTGAGACTGTAAACATTAATGATGACTTGGAAGTCGACACCCTACAAAAATATTTCAGTCATTCTAAGTAAGACTTCCAACAGCACTGCCATAATATGCAACTCCTACTGAGAACAGCAGGATTCTGAGTTTTTGAAGAAAATAGTCCATATACTAGACAGCAAAACTGCAATGAAGGGAAAATAATACACTCTAATTTTGCAACAAACCAAAATTCCCATTTCAGCATATTCTGATGCCATATTCATTATGTTTTGGGAGGTCGGTCAAGCCATGTTTAAAGAAACATCTGGCTGCCAAGTCCAAGCTGGCTCTACATCTCTCTGGATTGAAACTTTTGTTGCTGTTGTTGTGGCCTTTCTTTTGAAAATGCAGTAAAAGTATGTGTTAGGTTACACGTAACCATGAATATAACTCATTGTGTAGAAAGCACAGAAACAAACCAACCACCAACCCAACTGGATGCTCACATGATATTTTGAGAAGGCAAAATCCAAATTTGGGCTTCACTCCAAATCTGAGAGATTTAAAATAGAAAAAGGAAAATCACAGGTTTGTGTCTTGAATACATGTTTCTGATTGTTTTTCACAAATGCAGTTGGCAAAGAAGGCTGAGGAATGCTGTTTTCTGTTTCTGCTTACAGGGAAGGACACTCCAGTATAAACTGTTGGGTGTTTAATGTTCACTATCACACAGCCTCTCTGGGAAGAAACAGAGCAGCAGTTAACAAAACCAAGTGAGAAGGCAAACAGTTTTAGGGACTCACCACTACGCAGTTGCCTCTCCCGAATTAAATATACTATTTAGGCACATTTTACAGCACAATTGGAAATTTTTTTGACTAACAATTGTCAGATCAAAAAGGCACTACCAAAGACAAATTCAGAAAATATTCCTCTCCCTTGGGCTTTGCTTTTGTCAAGGCCAAAGGTGGTGGTGGTGGTGAGCTGGAGCTTTCCTTCCCTCTTCCTGTGCCACACTGGAGTCTTTGTGGCTTTTGGTGTTTTGCACCATAGGTTGTAGGCTTGTTACAGGGTGTTGGGAAGTATTTTGTGGTTTGTGAGGGCCCTTCTGGACTCTTTTACATTGTTGTCTGTGACTGCATGAGCCTGGGCTTATGGTCATCTCCAGCACTTTGTTTCTGGAAACTGCTTTCTTTCATGACAAAGTGGATCTCAAGGGTGAAATGTGTTCCCTTGCTGAGGCTGCTGCATATGGACCCTTGTAAATACAGCAGCCATTAATTTTTCTTGTGTTGCACTGCCCTTTCACAAGACTTACTGGAGGGCTGTGCCACTTCAGCTTTAAGACTCCCCAAATCTGGAAAGTACAAACTGTTCAGTCTTGGTTATGGGCTAGAAAATGAGCAAATTCAGATTTTAAATAACTTTTTTTTTTTAAGTCCCCTTTCAAATGGGAAAACTCAGAATATTTAAAAATTCAAATTCCGCATTTAAATAAATATAAATATTTTGTAAATAAGAACTTGACTTCCACTGATTTACACTGAGCCATCATCTTCCATCAGGCCATCTGAGCCTAGTACCCATACCAAAAGTCCCTGTTCTCAAGGTCTCACAAAGCCAACAGGCATGTCAGAATCAGAGCATAGGAAATGATGAAGGGCACAAAGAGCTTGCTGCAAAAGTATCCTACACAGAACACATGTTGTTTTAGTGACAGGACAAATGTTTTTAAGCATGTCTACCTTCTACAGGGATGCAATTTCTCCATAATTTGGAGAAGCTTGATAAGCAGAACTTGAAAATTCATAGCAGGGTAGCTTAGTTATTATTAGCTTACAGTTATTTATTAGCTTACATATAAAGCTGCCATAAGGAATATCTTTTAAATATGTGGGCTGACAATGAGTGATAGTGCACCTGAATACCCCCAGTGGTTGTTAGAAGGGCCACTGTACGAATGGCTGTGTTACTTTGCTGATGCAAACTTCATCTTAAACTGACCTTATTAGCCCCCATTTTGAACCTGTTAATACTGTGCTGCATCTTCCCCCAGTGCCCATGCACACCTCACTGTGTACTGCTCCAAAAGAGGTGGCATCTGTGTGCCATAACACCCTGTCTTCATCTGTCCCATGTTTTTACCTCCTCTTTCCAACCCTCTCTATGCCCTGAAGTTTCACAATACAATCAATCTGAATACAAGACAGCATTAGCTCTTAGAAATTATCCAGCTACTTGCTACTTAAATCCTAAGAGGCTATCCTGTTCAGAGAGCCTGTTTGGAGCTTAGAAAACATCTTCCATGTCAGATTCCATGCTGCTCACGTGTCATAAGCTATCTGTATTATTCTTAACAAAAATCACCAGGAGAAAGAGAAGTTTTGAAACAAATTTTTTACATTGCCATGTTTTGGGGTTTTTTTTCTGTTGTTTGAGAACCCTTTTCCTGTTGTCTGGGAAAATGAATGCAGCTTTTATAGAAAAATAGTGATTTTTTTCACCCTAGGAAGATTCATTCAAGGTCAGCTTTGATAGAGCACAGCTGCGTAAACTTGGATTGAGCTGCTGTGAAAACAGCTGATAGATGTCTGGTCTAGGGCAGCTCTCAGCCTGGGAACCGTGTTCAGGATCAGACACCTGCTCTTGGTGCTCTCTGGAGATACACTGAGATGTGCTAGGCCAGCACAGACTCAGACTGGAAAAGATTTTTCCTGAAAGCTGCCTGTCATTGCTGCTGTCAGCTGTGTGATCTGTATGGCAAACACTGTCACTGGTCTCAGTCTAATTCCTAATAGGTACACTCAAATTTCTATCAGAATTAGCACTAGTCAGCTTAGTTCCTCAGAAGGTGGCAGCACAGGAAGACCATGATGACAGCATCACTCTTCCTGGTGAGAGGTGAGGTACACCTGCAGTTTATACTAAAGGATCTCAGTGTGTCTGCTCTGTAAATAATGCACATATTACTGCATTAATATGCAACATAACATAAAAACATGTTTCAAAGAGTATTGAAAGATTTCGGTTTATTTTTTACCTTCTTGCATGAGGTGAAATAAAGACGTCCAAGTTCAGCGCAGCAAAAATATCCTGGAACCCAATCACCAGCCTCTGAAAACAGGAGTATGTATCTGAAATGGAGACTTTGGAAAAGAAGTTGACAGGATTCCTACTCCATATATACAGCAAAAAGTCTAGAAGTATAAAAAAGGGTGAGAGATAGAAGTGTGTTATCCAACTAGATTTCAAATTCACACCGTGGAACTGACTCAGGACCTGCCCATCTCTGCCACCTCTGCCTCCTTCCTGTTTGAGTATCAGGTTAGAAAAGTAACATGGCATTTTACATGGCATTTTTGCAGCTACCCCAGCCTGTGCCAGAATTAAAGAGGAAAAAGGAATGAGGAGTAGTGTGTGCTTCCATGTACTACCTTTACTTATTACTTTCCAGTCTACAGTTTTGAGAGAAACATTTGCTCTTCTCTACTGCTGTTCAACTCTTTAAGTTTTTATTAAATTCTTTAAGAATTAGTTCCACAATTGAGTGCAAATTCTGGGGTCCCATGGCTTGTCTGCATGGGGAAGTTGAAGTTCAGTGGGACCCTGTGTTGATTTTCTGCTAAATCAGTACATAGTCATGATGACTGACATACTTGAATTCTTTTAACAGCAAAACCAAGAAAATACTGCAATACCACAAAGTATTGTGAAATCATTATACTGGTTATAATTGGGGTGAGGGGAGGTGGTGGGTAGGGGCAAGGAGGATTTTTTCCATTATTTCACTTGTTTCACATAATTTTCCTGTTCTCAAGCCATCTGATTTTGCTGAGGGACCAGAATTTGCTCTGTAGAACTCCACTCTCTGTTTCTCTTGTTTCTGGGGTCCCCATACAGACCTTCTCAGCAAACCTTCCTCCTTGGCCTTCCTCCTTTGCCTCAGCAAACCAAGCCTCCTTGGGCTTCATGGCCGCTATGTGCATGCAGAATCTCTCTGCTGGGGACCTGGAAGACCACCAAAATCTACCAGATAAGGTAATGGACATGGGTTTTGCTGACACATTCCTTCAGTGCAGGAACTACATTCAAGGTCCTCCTTGAATTTTCCCCTGCACCAGTGAGGATAGACCTCAGATTTCGGTTCAGATTACTTAGATCCCACACTTAAATTTGCAGTTTTATGAATGCAACCAGCCCTGGAAAGTGCAGAGTGGCTCATGCAGCACTTCCAGGACTGAGACTAAAGTTGGCTCATGGAGAAGTGAAAACTGAGCAAGATAATGATGACACAAGGATATTTGTTGATTAACAGTTAATGTTGGCATTACAGCTGTGGCAATATGGGGAACTGAGTGTTTTGAATTTGTGAATCATCTAATCCACTAAGTTATATATTAAATTCTCCTTTTCTTTCAAGGCAGATAGACTATATTGATTTTAGAGTGGCTATTTCCAGTGTGTTGCAAATCCCATTTCTGCTGCTTTTCTGTTTGTGTAAAAGTGCATTCTTAACAGGAAAAAAGGGCCTAAAGAAAGTAACCATATGCTTGTAAGCTCATACTACTAAAAATGATTTGGTTAAGTGAAAGTATACATAGATTCATGTGTATGTAGAGAACTATAGTGCTCCTACAGAGATAAAAAAGACAAGTTAGTATAGATATACAAGGAAGATATATTTGATAGAATATTTTAATAAGAAACAGTGTTCTCAATTGGAAACTTCTACCTGCATAATAGGAAAGCAATTTTTCTAATGTATTTAATTACTGACTGAAATTGAAAAGTTAATGAGGTGAAATTTTGTAACAACCAAGATACATTCTAATTAGTGTTTTTCATTTAATTGCATCAGTAGCCACAGTTATGACTTTTAATTTGATATTTTATTCTAACTTGTTAATTGTGTTATTCATTCTGAACATTGTCTGTTAGGATGATCTTTCATTTGTATGACAATGAAGATCTAATCTGCATTCAGGTAATCATACAAGCATAGGAGGAACTGGCAAGATTTTCAAGGAAATCCTGCTATAATCTGGTGTAACTGGAAAATAATGCAGAAGTTGCATAATAGACCTCATAAAAATTAATTGGTTTGTGGTGTGACACCAAAGGAAGAAAATCCTACTGATCAAAAGTGAATGGGGTTTGGACAGATATGATTATCCATGTATATCTTCTGCACTTGTCTGTCAACACAGTGATGATTCTCAATGCTTAAGCACAAGCTAGACTTAGAGAGTGCCATGTCTACGGCTTCTTTCTTTCAGAGGCAGGGTTTAGCCTTTTCAGTGTCTCCCTACAAAATCTTTGCAATTAAAGACCAAACACAGGCTGAAGGAAAGGTCAAAGCCATCTGTAGCCTGGGAAGAATAGGGGAATCTATTGCAGTCTGTGGAGGGTCTGACTCAGCTGGAGGGTGTGCCTAACTGTGCTGTGCTCCTGAAAGCAAGGGTGGACTCATTTATCCATCAGGACCACAGTGAAGCAATATTAGCATGACACCTACTTACCTGTGGCTCGTTTTGGGCTTTGCATGCTTCTGGAAGGTCCTGGAATCTTCTTCACAGATAGCTGGAATTTGCAACACTATGACAGAAATACTGCAATACTTCAGGTTTTTTTGGCATGTTGAGGATCTTTTGAAAACTTTTCTCTCAGTATAGGATGACAAATCCAGCTCCCCAGACTAGATATTGCTGCAATCCATCTGCTTTTGCAGCAGGCTCCTGTGCTGAGTAGGAGAGCTGTAGGGATATTGTATTTCATGGTCTGCAGTTTCTAAAGCTAAGGCTGAATCTCCCAGCTGTCTGGAGGGTTTCCAGTTATAAGTGTCACAGCCCATGCAACAACCCTCTATGAGCAATGGCAGGCAGGAAAATGTCCCCTGTAACAGCAGCATGGTGGGCACCTGCAGCTGCACCCCAGCCTACACAGCTCTCTTGATGTCAGGGCTATGTTGAAAAAGACAGCAATGACTGTTTTTAAGACCATCATTATTTTTACTACATAAAGAGGCAGGTATCATATGGCACACGTGGCATTCTCTTTGAGGTGTCTCTTAGGTAATAACAAAGATTTATCTGCAAGTGCCATGCCAGCCTGGATGGTTACAGTGCCAGCCTTCAACTGAGTAGTTTTCAAAAGTAGATGACAGATAGCCTTTATGAGATAAGTATAGAAATGAATCCTGATGAATACAACTAGGTGAATCAGATAACACTTGGAATGATTCCAAAGTTTCAGATGTTTCTATAGCTAGATAAAAATGTGTGATCTAGACTGTATTGTATAAATGGAACAGATAACTCTGCTTGCCAGGAATCTGGGTTAGTTTGACTACTACATGCAATTACTGAGATTACTAAAAGAAAATATGGTATAAAAAATTTTACAACTCAGTACTTCCTGATGCTAAAAAGCTGTTTGCCTGGAGAGACGTTGGCAAGCACAGTTGCAGGACTAGTGTGGAGTCCAGTTTGCTGCCTACAGGCAAGAAGTGTCTATTTCAGCCCTTCTACATTTGGGTGTAGCTCCCCTTCAACCAGAAGACCCACCATTTGAACATGGCAGAAATTTTGTCCTCAGCCAGAACGTTATTCTGTGAGGCTGCAATTATGTAATTGTGGGGGTATTTGCTTTCTGTAGAGTGTTAAATCAATCTGCCTGTGCATATGAGAAACTGCTGATTGTGAGTTAATGTGTCTCATGAAATGCGCTGTATTCTGTTATCCTGAAAATTGTTGGTGAGATTGTTTATTTTCAAGCATTAAATTCCTAATTATAAATAAAAGTTAATTTACACCAAAACCACAGAACGGAGGGTTTTTAATTTGCCTGCTAGAAAACTGTAGGTGTATTTGTTATTCAGTAAGGCATTAGGAGCAAACATAGATACTTATAGACCAATACCAAGTATACACACTGGGTGAAGGAAATTGAATATAAACACCCTGGAGTTAGAGGGCAAAAGTGGTGAACTTCCACAAGTAGCTGCGGAGCATTTACATGGACAAACACCATTCCCAGACATGTAGACTACTCAACACTAAAAAGTACGCATCTCTTGTTAAAAAGTATGAGAATTTCTTAGCAATCCAGCATTCTTTTGTGTAGAAAAGAGATGCCTGGGGACAGTATACAAGTGATCTGTAAAAGGACAAAAGTCATGGTTCAGAAGAGAGATAGTGGCTCTTCACAACACAGAGCACCTGACCAAAGCCTGGTATGGTAGGTAGGAGCTCACCTGGGCTCAAGGGATGACTGAAAATTCAGGGTGGAAAGACACAGTAAGCATAACCAAGTACGTGGAAGCTGCATCCATCTTAGGAAGATCCTGAGGTGAAAACATGGGATGCTCAGAGAGTCATATGGGATAATACTGTACACTGCTTCTTTTATGTATTTTTTCAGCGATCTACTTAATGCTACTGTTAGAGACAGGCTAGCAAGACCTTCAGGCTCATTCAGAACTGTGATTCTTCTCGTGATGATGGTGGGATAAATGGTTTATGGAGTGGCCAATATAGTGGTAAAAAAGAATCCTGGGAGCCTGATAAATCATTGACTTATTCCTTTCATTTCTCCTTGCCTTGCCTTTCCTACTTTCTTTTCCTTTTTTCTTTTTTTTTTTTTTTTTTTTTTTTTTTTTGAGGAGACAGTTGAAGAATGCATCTTTGCCTGATTTGTAACGATGGTCTGACACTTTAGAGTGTTTGTTTTGTTGTGAAAGCTATTTGATTCTTGCATATGAAAAGCACAGCTGTATCTCTAGAAGTATCTCGGACTAGAAGACTGCAGATCAGACTGGTGCAGCTTCAGTGTTTCCTAAGTCAAAAAAGTGAAAGAGGAAGGCATTTTATGAATGTTCAGAAATCCTTTTCAAAAAGATAGAATTTGCAAAAAATTTAGGAGAACCAACTGAAGACTCAACTTCAGATTACAAGTATTTAAAAAAAGGCAAGAAATATGAAAAGCAAACTAAAAAATAGAGATATTTTTCAACCATCACTCTGAACAGTGAAATAATACAAATTTGCAAGCCAGATTTCTTAAATTGATCTCAAATGATCCAAATTTTCCATTTTATATCCTACCAACTTACAGCATATGAAAGTTCTGGACTAGATTAAAGGCAGCCATCTGTTGATTTTGGGTGTACTTGTGCATTAAGTGTTAATTTTCTGTGGTTCAAAGAGAAAGAATACAAGAGAGGCAGGGGTTAACCAATAAAAATACTCAAAGCCATGTCACTGTGCTAAAGCAATAGTCAGATTTGAAGGTGAACAGAATGATGTTCTGGTGGCTCAGCTCCGGAAGGAAGCTCTTGCACTGCTGCAGATGATGCAGGTAAAAGGAGAATATGCAAAACCAGAGCAAATGAACAAAAAGCCTTAGGGGTTGCGGCAGAAAAATCAGCTTGTTGTAGGACTATGGCAGGGAAATGGAGGTACATCTCCAGCCATCTGTACACATCTGTACACAATGATGCTTCAGCCAATGGGCAGATACGTGGGCAGGAAAAGACACAGGCTGCAGAAGAGCCCTTCTCTCCTGCTAAAGAGGAAGACAGTAGCAAAGGAAAGCCTAGAAAGAAATGAAATAGTTAAAGGGAAAAGCAAATGCATTTTGCAAAGCAGAAATACACTGGAAGCCGTGTAAGCCTTGGCTTACATTTTGCTTCTCCTTTTGTCAGTTTCCCATAATTATTCTCTTGCTTCTCTACTTTTATTGTTTACATGGCTTTTCTGTCTCATGCACTATGTCTCTTTGGGTTGTGCAAGGACTTACATCGTGAGCTACTCATTTCCTTGCTGGTATATTAGAAAATAGCATTTTTTTTTTATTTTTATAATAGTATTTGGAGTAAAGGAAGTAAAAATATTTCATGGGGAAATACTAAGCTATGTAGCAAAAGTAACCTCTTTGTCTGTGGGAGACAGAAGCTGGATTGTATGTGCTTCTCATTTAGAAATGCCTGTGTTGGTATTTTTTTAATTGGGTTATTGCAATAAAGTGTAACAGGGAAATTAGACCACTGTAGGATACCCTGAAATGAAAAGATTGCTTCTTTCTGGGCCTGACAGGAGCAGTTATCAAACACGATTGCAGAGACTGTGTAGGACACAATGATAAATTCTTTTTGTGAAAAATTTATTTAAATGAATCTCTACTGTTGGAGTCACCCCAATCACTGCATCAGAGAAATCTTCTCAAAGTTCATTGACTAGCCCAACAAATAGCACAGTACTTTTGCGAAGATTCCAGCTCATTCCCTTTCTTCGCTGAAGAAATCTTTGCATCAGATATATCTACTTGCTCTTTTCCTCCTTACGTGAATCATCTGTAGTGGTTCTGTCAGACAAAAATATTTGGTAACATGAATTGAATTTAGGCAGAATGCAAATGACCTTTGTTGTAGTCTGAGTCCTCTGTGTCTCATACTCTTGTCCAAACAGTGATGTTTTAGTGCTGAAAAATTGTATTTCCTATAATAAGTGAAAATAAATACTAACATGCTGCCACTTGTTGAGCCCTCCAGAGAGGACTCTAGCAGCTCTCCCTAAAAAGGGAAAGGAATGGGTCCAATGTGAGAAATGTGTCATCGCTTTAACACAGATGGTTTTTGCTTGTGTGCAGAAATTGAGGGGGTGGGAATGGAAGGGAAAGAAATTGCTGAACAAATCCAAGAATAGTCTGTCCAGTATCAGAGGAAGATGATAACGTGAGACAGATTTCTCATATTTCCTTATTTGCTATTGTGCAAAAATAACCGAATGTTGATAATTGTTTTTGTACTGACCTCACAGAGAAATTCCTTCACAAAAATTTCCATTCACTCTTCATTCCACATAGTGCTTGGAAAATAGGTATTTTTTGGGTTCACCATCTCTGAGTGGTGTTAAAAATGCCTTAGGCTTTTACTTAACTAATGCTGCTGTTTTCCAAGAAAGTAAAGTTCAGATGCATCGTTAAGTCATGGAATAGTTGTGTGAAAGGTAAAAACATTATATTGAAAGCCAAACTTAGCTCCACAATGTAAATATTACAAGGTAATTGAGTTTAGCTGAAAGCAACATTTCTTTAGTACACCCAGGGGACAAATTAATTGCTGAGTCATAGTGCAACAAAATGCACATTTAAAATCAAAGCAAATTACAAGCTAGAATGAAAATCTCTGTTAACACTAAACACCAGATTTGACTCATACTGGGTTATTTTATGTCAAGGAGTCTACCCAAGCTTAGTTCTACCTTTGTAATTTAGGCATGACCTAATGCAGATACAGATTGAGCATTTAATGAACTGTCCAATACTCAGGACTTCCAACTACTTTTCTTTTGTTTTGTAAAGACTTGAATATATTTTCTGTACATTCCTTTATGTCCTCATTATTTTATTTTTGGTTTGGAACATGAAGTGACTGTGTGTGTTGTGTGTATTTGGAATAAAACAGAAACAAACTAAAAATGGTTTGGGAACCACAGTGGAGGGGTTTATATCCAACACTAGCATGCATAAAAATTGGCACAAATAGTTCTTCTGCCTTCAGTGCCGTGGGATTTAAAGGAAATAGATTTAATGGGCAGCTGCAAACAATTACTAAACTTTTTAATGGAACTCTGTAATGTTATGATTCTTCTCTACTTCTTCAAAAGCACTAAAGATTTTTTATTATTTTGAAATAATCCCTTCCCTCTTCTTAAAAGTAAATCCTGTGTATGAAATTTTCTCAGAGACCAGAGACCACAGTTTCTTTCTGCAAGACTGGACTTGTTGGAAGACACCATTACCTTCAGACTTTGCCTTAGAGGCAAGGAAAGAAGGGAAGCAAGAAATGGTTCTCCAATATGTTTTGATTTCTTCTCTCCATACACATTTCCCATTCCTCTAGGCTTACCTCAGCGTTCGGAATTTCAAAGCAATGGAAACTGGCTGCTGTCTGGGGAAAGAGGGAGAGTTGTGTACTTTCATCAGAAAAATTCTATTCATACAAACAACGTGGTCCTTTCTACCTGAAAGGAACTGATTGAGAAACACTAAGTGGTCTTCTGATCATTGAGCTGGGGAATCCATGGTTAGAACTGAGCTCACAGAGTGATTTCCTGAAAATGTTTAACCCCCTGCAAAGGTTTGTAAACTCCAGGACTTGGGAAATGGATCCGTGAACAACAAATCAAAACAAAGTAGAAAGGTCAGCATAAACTGTCAAGAGATAAAGAGTGTTTTTGGGGGAACACGAACAGCAGTAGTCTGATTCCTCACAGAGCCATTAATGACTTTGTGAAAGAGAAGAGAGGAACTTACTGCATTCCAGACATGTCTGTAAATATTACACTAGTCTATTTATTACTCAGTGGCCTAAAGTCACATTATATAGACTACTGAAGGTCAGCAATTATAAAGACTCCTAGTCACTTGTTAACTGTTTGCTTTTCTTTCATTGCTACAGTAAAAGAGTAACTCAGACTACTGATTAAACCGTGTTATGCACAGGGGTCTGATAGACCAGAAACAACCACACCACCAGGGACAGCAGATTGCAAAATGCAGACAAAGGAGGGACTGGGAAATAGAAAACATTAGGCAGCCTCTTTCTCCTCCTAAATCTCCCTCTACAGCTAAGCTGTGAAATTTACCAATTTCTGTGCGTCAATCTCTTGTAGAATTTTTCTTTCCTAGCTCTCCCACAGATATTTTCCAAAACCTCTAGGCTTTATTTCACTACAGAAATGAAATCCTTCAAACATCTATCAAAACCTCATCTTTTCCATGAAGCTGAGATCTTTACATTATGGCTAGTCTTGTAACACAAAATAATTGGGCAGTATACCACATAAGTAAAAGCCAACAAACACACTATCAGATAAAGCATCAGAAATTCTTAGACAGTAAGGATTCTGTCTTTCAGCCAGTGTGGATTCACCATTAAATGGTGATACACACTGAAAGCCTTTGTATCCTTCTACAAAAATTAATGTAATGATAAGTAAAAATACACAAGGATGATAAGACAAGAAGGGGTGTGTTTCAGGGCTTCATGACATGGCCTTTTTTGTTATGAGACAGGTCATAGACACAATATATATGATTATTTTCATATAACATCACCTTCCTACATCTGCATTAAGTTGTAGTCTCCTTCTTTTCAGATGGTGGTAAATAATGACCATCTCACCAGAGGTTTTTGAGATACCAGAAAAGCTCCACTCTAATTAAGATTAAAAAAGGTGCAAGTATCTCTCCAGCAGTTTGTGCCATCCTGTTGTTAGTTAGTTGTCTTTTTGCATAGTAAGTAACCAGCCTGTGTGTGGTAACTGTAGAGCCAAGTTCCTGTTTCTGTGAAAACCTGTGCCCCTGCTTTCCATTCCAGTATCCAACTACAATTAAAGAGTGTGTTCATGGAAGAGAATATAAATTAGAAAAGCCAAAAAGCTCACTTAAGATAATTGTTTATTTATAGACGCCGTTGTCCCATATTGATTGTGACACATCAGTTTCCTTCATTCAGAGTATATGGCATAAATCAATCTGTCTGGGTATGTTTGTGGTCTCTGATACACAAACTCTTTCAGATATCTCTGGAATGGATCAGGCATGTCCATATTGCAGGAATGCCAAACTGTGTCTTAATAGCACCATCTGCCCCAGAGAACTTGGTGTTACACTGCTACTCCCTGGACTAGTCTGTATTTGGAGAAATCTTTTTATTATTTGTAATAGAAGTGCTTATGCATACAAGACCGACTTATAAAAGGCTTTAAGGATTTTTGAGGAAATACTGAGTATTATTCTACAGGGCTAAATTTGGTAAGATAAAATTACAAAGAGGTATATCACATGTATAACATAACAAATAACAATTCACAGAAAATGAGAACAACTTCAGTTCTAGAAATGAAATTTTCATCTTTGTCTCAATACTTGTTTTCCATAAATGCCTCGTCTCTCTTTTGAAAAACTGAAACTGTCTGAAACTTTAAGTCTCCATGTGTAGCCTATTCCTCTGTCTAGAGAGGATTCTGACTTAGAAAGTAAAAGACAAATTGAAATTAGTGTCATGTTTCCATTGACAGATGTAGTAGGCAGACAAAAGTCAATTTTGGGGTTGCAATTCATGTTTTGCCAAAGATCCATTATCTGAATTAGGGACAGTGCTGAGGTTTCTGAGTGACAGCTATCCTTAAACAGTGACAGAATAGTGTTCCCAGGGTGACACTTGGACAAGGTGAACAGGTCTGAAAGCCCCCTGCTTCTGAGCTCCATCAGGGCTCCTCACAAATTTATATCCTCAGTGCTCTTTTGTGTTAATTTGCTTTTTCCCCTGGAAGTAGTCTTAATATATCTAATAAAGTTGAAACACGTGAAGTGATTTTTCAGTAAATGACTTGGGGCTAAAATCTTCAAGAACTGAATGCCACTTTTCTTTAGGGCATAGTTAGTCAACTTGTGCTGGATTGCAACAAAGGTCGTCCCTTCCTTTGGAATTGCCTTGGGATTCCCATCCCACAGATCAGGTGTCTGCAGTCTTTCTTCAGAAAAGATACACCAGTCTTCTGCTTTCTGTTTGATTGGTGGGTTGTGTTGCTTTCATTATTTCTTATAAAAATGCCCCTGGAGAGGAGATAACATCAGCCATTCTCCCTGAAATTAGGCAGGGCTTTCACCCAGGTGCTAGACATGCAGGTACAAGATCCTCTCGTTTTCAGGCATCAGTCACCTCTCTTGTCACAGGAATATGTTTCCAATAAAGGCCAAGGAACTGTTCAGTGGAGAAAAATTGAGAGATCAGGTTTAATGCCTTCTAATGAAATTCTTCCACTCACTGTGGAAACATGAAATTCCTGGGAGAAGTGGGAGCACTTGAATCTCTGGGTTGGCAAAAAGGGTTTCTGTCTGCTATGGAAAACACAGGTTTAATATTTTGATTTCTCACTTCTAGAGGTGGAATCTGGTGACAGGCTCCTACCAGGTCACTCTACCTTGGATCCTCTGGCTGAAAGTGAACCTCTGTCCCATCTCTTTCTGACCATGTTTTATGCAGACTCTGATTTTCTGCTGTGTTCAGAGATGACTAACTTAGTGTAAGTGGGTGAAAGAAATGTATGCTCATGGGGAAGGTAGAGTGCTGAATTACTCACATTGGTCGAGGTAAGTGTTTTTAGACATGTTGAAAAGCAGAACTCTAATTGCCTGGAGTGCTTCAGTGTGAGAAACTAGATTAACTACAGATTTTAGATGGTTCTTGTTTTGGCAGCAACTAAGTATGGATTTTGAGGAAACCAGTTTTGGCATTGGAGGTCCTCTCTGCAGAGAAGAGAGTGCAAAGCAGACTTCCTGCACATTAGCTAGTGGCTCCACTGACTTCTCAGATAGTTACAGCTGGCACATTGGAAGCTGACTCAAAACATTTTATACAGGGCTGCCACACTCTCTGGGAGTTTCCAAATTGGTTGTTGTTTGTGGACACAGTAGAATGTGCACAGTGAGTCCCACATTTTGTGAAGACCCTTGCAAAGCCGCAGGAAGAAAAGGGAAGGGGAAGTGGCACTTTTTAGTTTTGTTGGCAAGTGTGACTGTTTCCTGCCAAACTTCTCTTATTGCTGCCCTTATCTTGATACACCAGGCTCATGCCAGTTGTGTGGGAGTACAGGGGTGGTCTGGCACCTCCTGGAAGGCAGGTCCATATGCAGGGCTGTTGCTGGTGTGTGAGAGAACTCAGGCGTCAGCTGTGCCTCTTGCTCGCAGCCGGGTTGATCTGCACAAGCTGTGTGTGTGTACCCCGGGTTTACATGCCACGCAGCCAAGGGAAATACAAAAAATCTGCAGATTCTGTCAGTCAATCTGCCAGCTGCAGACGTAATTCAGGCATTTGAAGTTCACTTTGGAAGTAAGGTGCTACAAAGCTGCAAATGTTTGCAGTTGTCATGAACTAACAGTCTTGTCTTTGGTGAGGCTTAAGTTCACTTCAGTACATGTTTCCATGACATTTTTCCATTCAAGTTATTCCATAGAGAAATACACTTCTGGGCTATTTAAAGACTGGCTGCTAGACTCAAACTACTAAAACCATTTGATAATTATATCATAGTATGATGTACTAATTTCTTCCAATTAGCATTGTCATTAGCAAAATATAATCAATGAGTTCTGGATCAGTTCTGTGGGTTTGGACTGAGCAAATTCCTCCCAAAAGTAAAAGCATGAATTCTGAATTCAGCTCATAATATTTCCACTTTATTGTCTGTTAGGATAAATAAACATTAATTAAAGGTTATGTGGATATGTGCCCAAGCTGACTGAATTTCTATACACAAAAAAACCAATTCTACTTTTGTGATTTAAAAAAGCAACAAACTTTTTCATGATTGCTTGCAAATTTAAATGTGCCCTTGTCAAACACAATTATTCCTGATCCAACAAAAAGAAATTATTTGTAAGAAGCAATCAAACCGGTAAAAGAATGCATTTACATCAGGTAGTTTATATTTGCAGAAAGCACCTTAAAAGGACCCTTCCAAAACCAAATGTATTCTGCAAAAAGGAAACAGCAGAAGCATCCTGTGTTTCTCAGCTGTTCAGCAATATTCATTGCCAACACCAACATCATATACTTTCAGAACTATGTTTTTCTCATTCTTATGCTGTCCCTTTCGAGGTTACATCGGGCAAACTAGTTTGGTGTCAAAGTCCTTCATACACGTTGGTGGTGTGAATTTGGATGTTTTTTCTTCCTTGTTTGTCCTTGGAAAAGCGATTGCAAAACCTTTATCAAGTTATCAGTATCACATGTAAAGAAAAGGACATAATAAACCCTCTTTTACATCTTTTCAGGAATTGAGGAGAGCACCATAACATTCAGGTAATAGAATAACAGTGTAAGAAATCATTTACACACAGAAATGCCTAATGGCTGAGAAGTGACAATAAAATGGTTCTACCATGTGTGTGCTGCTTGTTTTGGTGAGAACATGTTTTGAAATGCTTTAAAGATCCCTCAAGGATGGATTTGTTTTTGATGTTGCAAGAATCCTCCGTGGCTGCCCTTTGCACAAGAACCTGATGTATTGATGATGGGAAATCCTTGCTTCCGAGAAAGTCTTGAAAGGACATTTAAAGTGTTTGGGTTGGGGTTTTTTTTGGTTTTTTTTTTTGTTTGTTTTTTCTTTTTTTGTTTGTTTGTTTTTTTGTTTGTTTTGTTTTATTTTGTTTTGTTTAGTTTTGTTTTGTGAAATTAGAGTTTAGATCACATGATCTGGAGAATTTCTGGCAGGAAAAGCAAACTTTAGAAAATAGTTGAGGTTGCTTCATTTGCAATGGCATTTTCCCATTGTTTTGCTGGTTTAATTCTGTTGAGATAACCCATATGGCGTTGAAGCAACAAAATAGCTATTTAGATTGGGTAATCATAACAGATCTAGATTTATACTATATGCAAGTAAAATTATCACTAGTCATGAGATGGAAAAGACCAGATGGAAAATTCTTTAAAATTACAATTCTATATTGTTTTACATGAGTTTCTGGGATTATTCTCAAGGCAGAATCACATCAAAATTCAATGCAAATTTTCTTTATTCAAACTATTAAGTTGTTTATTTCATTTGGGCTACAAATTGATATATTTCATTTTGGCTGCCATCTCTGAATTGAAAAGAAATTTTATTGCATTTATTCTTCAGTCATGTCACACTGTAGTAGATCTACTTCCATATTTTCTCTTTCTATTTAATGACACCTATTACAAGACTAAGGATTTTAAGTCTTCAAAAATTATACCCATGATATCAGGCAATTGTTTTAGAAAAAAGAGACAATACATTAAGACTAACATGAGTTTCTTTTCAAACTGATCCAACTGTGTTTACTTCACAGACTGGTAATGTATTAATACCACTAACCTAGAGGTGTTAGATGCCTTGCTTAAGTTGAAACTTTGTCAGTCACCAAAATTCATTGTCCCTTGGGGCAAAAATTAACTTTGCCTTCATCCTGCACCAATATTTGCTTTTTATATCTATAAACCTTGATGTTTATTCACTCCTGTTAAGCCAATGTCTGTTCAGTATCTCATACAACATACCATTACTGACTAGAGTAAATTTAAAATCTCCTTTTCATTGAAATGCTGTGGTGAGGTGTTTTCCTGTGATGTTAGCAAATATTTGGAGAGCTTATTTACAATTGCTCTCCAAGTGCATGCTACAGGTTTATCATAAGAAAGCTTCATTAACAATATGATTATTGTTCTGCCAGCTTTATTTTTCTACAAGTGATGGAACATGATGTAACGATACATAGAGAGGATTCTTGCTGTGCTCTAGGGTTTTACAGCTCCAAGTGCCTGTCTGAGAGGCATTTTCTAAGGCCAACCTCACTCTGGTGTCTGTAGCCTCCACAAGTTTCTGCAGTCTGTGGAGCCAGACACTCCTTGAAATGGGGAGCTGGACCCTGACTGTGGAACTCAGGTGGAACCACAGCAGCTTTGCTCTCACTCGTGGGTATAGAGGGCACAGTGTGAGCTGAGCATGTCCCAGGCTGTCCCAGGTCTTTGAAACACCCCTTCCCTGGAGACACCACCATGGATACCCATTCTAATGCCCCTGCCAGCTGAACAGGGGCCCAAGCCTGCTAAAGACTGATGTTCTTGCATCATGTGTGCGAGTGGCTGCATTCAGCCATCAGCCCTGTTGCCCTTAATTATGTGCAATTAAAAAAAAAGAGTTTATGAAAGAACGGGACTACAAAGGCGGTCACAGTTTGTGTTAACAGCAGGACATAATGGATAAATTAAGGAATTAAGGCATTTATAGAAATGCAAATATGAAAGAAAACTGGTTGGACATTTGCACAGAAACGTAAATGTGCATTAGCCTCTAGAGCCCATTCTGCTTTATCTCCTTTGTGATCTGTGTACCACTCTCTTAAGTACAGAACAAAAAAAGCTAACACAATCATTTAATATTCTATACAGTTCCCCACCATTCTGTGTTTGGGAACAAAAATCTGTCAACATAAAGCATATTTTAATGAAACATATTGTACCCATAGATATAAAAAATATTTGTTTAACCACAGATAACTCTGGAAAGGGTTTATTTTGTGACAGTACTAATGGAAACATATGGGGCCACACTTGCAGTGTGAATCAGCTCCATTTCATTCAGCCATGTGTTTCCATAAAATCTGCTACAATTTCTGCCCTCGTGAAAATTGTAATTTTATTCAGGCTGCAGAGACGAATCCTGTTGAAATCAGGTGTACAGTCTTCATCTTTAAAATCCAAAATGATATTTGAAAAGAGACAAATAATAATTATTTCCATTTCAAAAATGGTAAAATGGAGGAAGATCAATTAAATTACCCAAAGACTCATGTGAGCACACCACTGAGAGCATTTCCTGCCTTCCAGGTACAGACCCAAAGCCTGGCATAGTCACAGAACACTACTGTAAGCACATTGCTATTTGAAGCACCAGCCTTGTTTTTCTCAGGTCTTGAACCATTCCTCTCCTGTTTTTAAATGATTTCTACTGAGATGTAAATGAATTGTGCTCTAAAGATATTTGTATCCAAGGTGACTTTTTCACCATCACGTTAGTGAGAAGCACTGTAGAACGAGAAAAAGCCCACACTATTTGGGTAATCTGAAGTAATCTTGATCTTTTAACTTTTTTTCTCTTTTCTTAGTTTTAGTTTTAATTTTTATCCTTTTTTTTCTGTCCATCTTTATATCTTTCCTCTTTTTGCTGTCTCCTTCTCTCTTGAGGCTAGCTTAACTACAGCTGTTAATAATACAAGATTTGTTCTTCTAAATATTTAAACAGGGATTCTTTCCAGTAGACAGGAGGAAGAACACTGCCTACAGGGCATGTTGTGCCAGCTCTCCTAAGACACTCCTTGTTATTTTTCAGCAGCCAGCATAATGATGCGGCTGAATAACATCAAATGAAGTAAGACAAATATCCCTGTCTTGCACGCCTTTGGCTGAGTCACAGGATCCTTTTCATGACAGCAAAAGCATTTTATAAAAATCCTTTTACTCATTTGAAATAATGTGTGCAGCAGGTTAATATCTGTACTTTTTGGTAGGTTTTTCTAGTGTTAACTGTTTATTAATTTTTAAGGACTCTGTACATAAAGTTTAAAGTTCCTTGCAGAAGCAGCAAACAGAAAAAGCAGCAAAATAACAAGGTGCAAACTGCAATTTTTAAGAAGAAATGACTGCAGATATCAATTTTTTTCAGTATTAGAACAAATACTAATGCTATCTCCCTTAATAAAATATCTGCTTAAGTCTTTCAGTAGTTTCCCTTCTGTTAAGTTACACTACTACAAGTGAACAAAAGAAAGTCATGGGAACTTTTGAATCCTGGGTCTTTTAACACCAGTGCATGATTAAATGATGGTGTTCCTGGGGAGATATATGGATTTATTCCTCATTTTAGAGTCTCCAGCTAGCATTCCAGCTTTAGCCTCTTGATTGCCTCTGTTTCCTCAATACCATGGTAAACTGGGATCTCACCCTGCTGTGAGAGACGTCTTTTGAGGTAATGTCTGTGTCCTGCTCTTGCCAGGAAGGAAGAGGAGCAAAGCACTTGCTTCCTTATGTGCCTTGCAGCCTGCTGGGAGAGTGCTGTGTACTGCAAGGGTGACCATGTGTTACCAAGCTGAGCAACATTCCTTCATCCTGTCTCTATCATGGCAGGGAGATCTGTTAGCTCCTGGGCTGCTCTCACACTTCACTTTGCAGGCATAGAATGGAAATGCCTTCCCCTTTCTGCTCTCCGTTTTCTGTGACTCAGGATTTATTCTGGCTCATCAAAAATTATGAAGCGTCCTTTGTTTCATGAGATCTAAGGGTGTTTTAGACATTTCGTGCCTGTTGTAATAACACTTCCCTTGCAGAAATCTCTGGAAACTTTTCTGTCAACATAAGTAAGAGGAGGCTTGGGCCAGTGACTTTCCTCCTGCACTTCTGGTTTTTTTTTTGGCCTGTTACTTTTCCTCCTACTGAAAATGTTCCAGACCATTGCAGTAACCTCAAAACCTTTTTCAGCACTAGGTGGTACCAGTACCTGCTTTCTATATCTGTCACTTTAAATGAGAATGTTATTTAGCAAAAAGGAAGCATGATTGCCTCTTCATTCCTCTCATTTTCCACTGACTGGATGACTGCCGTATGAAGTCCTGGAAGTGTTGCAACATCCTGGTTACATCTGGCTTGTTTGCCAGCAGTGAAGAAGGCTAGAGGCAAGTTTGATGACTCAGTGTTGGGGGTGGATTGGACAGTGGGACTGGTGAGGAGTGAGAATGATGGCTCTGGCTCAAGCCCCATCCTTTGGAGGGAGCTGACTTTATATTTTGCTGCAATTAGACCTAGTGGGATGGCATTGGTAAACACTGCCCATCTTAGCACCACTACGAGTTCTTTCCAGGTCCTCCAGAACCCTGATGAATTTCAGTATTGATTTCTGTGGCATGTTCACATATGTCAATGAGTGTCTCCAAAACTAACAAAAGAGCAGTGAAGGCAGGGAGGCGGAGGAGGAAAAGACAAGCAAGAGAGCCAGCTGAATACTCCTGCCAAGTTTTGCTGGAGCTGTGTGACTGGCTCTGTTATTCAGGTCCCGTGGCATTTGCTGGTGGGCTGTAAGAATACAGGGGTTTAATTATTAGCACCAAGGGCATATGGTTGTTGGATGACCAGCTGGGAAATGCAAATGAAATACTAAAAATATATAATTTAGTACTTTTTCCCACCATGGGCTTCTCTGACAGATATGGCTTGTATTGTGGACTGTAATCAGAGCAGGCTGTGACATCCTCAGTAAGAGAAAGACAAGAAAGAAGAAAAGAATGGGAAACTGGTGGCCAATCATTCAGTACTCACCATTTGGGTTCAGCAAAAATAGCCACATTCACCAAGGGAGGGAGGTGATGAGTATCAGAAAATCTATCTGAGTTGTCTATTTCCATTGCCATCATCCAAGGTGAGGGCCTGGCAGGACTATGGGGGGAGTGGCTGGAACAAATAAGTGCCAGGCAACTGGCAGGAGTTGGGCAATAGGAGAGTCCTCAGGAGCTGGAAGGAGCCGAGGAGACACAGGAGCCTGGAAGGGCTATGGGCTGCAGTGGGAGAAGGGGCTATGAGGCAATTTAAGCTCTGAAAATAGTCTCACAGTAGTCTCCTCTCTCACCACATTCTCTACATATACAGGTAGCAGCCTACTTTTTCTGTGTCCTGATCTCCTGTGTGCAAAGCTTTTCCTGGCTGGATATGCCTATGAATGGTCAGTGCCCTCAGGCTGCCTGGGCTCTGTGGATGTGTTTCTGGTGCATGGGCTTTTCTCAGCCCCCATCATAAGATCGCTGTATTTTGACCCTGGTGCCTCGGCACATGTCTTACCTTGGTTTGCAAAGTTCTGATAGATATGCATTTAACACATGAAAGAGAACATGTTCATATTTGTTTATATAGATCTGAGCACTTTTTTGGATAAGTGTAGTACTTTTCGTATGTCTGCAAAAATATTTTCCTTCATATCCTAGTTTCCTTTAATTATCTCAGTTTACTTTATAATTTAAAAACAGAAGCACTAGCATGCAAGGAGAAGGATGTCATGACAGGGGAGGGGGCTTCAGGCTTCAGGTTTTGAAAGCCTCTGCAATAATATTAATCCCTTCTAGACCTTTTCTCTCATCAGAACTCAGCACATACCAGTTGTCCCTCCATGCCAAAGCTCCCTTGCCTTGGATGTGTCTTGCTGCTACAGCAAAATTAAACACTGTCACCTTTGGTATAAAGAGAAATTGTGGGTGTTTCAGGCTTATAAAATTTAGGTACTGTGATCGATTATGACCCTGCAGTGGGGCAATGAAATATTATGCTGCACTTGAAACTGGCTTATGACCAGTGTCTGCATCTTATAAAAATCAAAGCCCCCAGGATGAAGTTTGCATGACTGCAAATGATTGCATGTGGGTCAACCCGACCCCTCCCAGGAACGATTCCATCCTGGTGCACACAGGAACCCAGCTTTCCTTGCTGTTGCCCTCTGAAGTTCTGGGTTCTTGGGCGGAAGTATAGCAAGCTGTCAACCTCTGCCCCAGGGTCCACCAGCTTGTCCTGTTATCTCAGTCCCTTCAGGCAATAGATCCCTCTGCCTGAAGGCCCTCCAGAAAGACTTGGTTGGTGTGGTCCTCATCTCTTCCCATTTCCTGCACTTCAAAATTATCTCCCGATTGGAATCACTACCAATGTAGTGGCAATGTAGTGCACTAGCAGCTGAAAAGTGAATCTAGTTCCATGTGCTTTTGTTTCCAAGATCACATCAGTGCTAAATAGACTCAAGAAATAAGCAAATACTGCCCCTGATTGATAGGTCCTTGCTGCACTGCAGTATTGCACATAATTGTCCTTTGTGGCCTGGTAATTTAATCTTTCTCTTACCATTTTCCATATTAACGCTGATCAAGCAAAACAACTCAGACTGTCAGCAAGAGGAAGCCACCATTATTTACATTAAATTTTGACCAAGTGAACACCCTGATAAACCCGGTCACAGAGGACACAAAGCCTGCTTGCTTTTTTCTTGCAGGTTTCTTGTTTGCTGTACAGGATATTTAGAAATACGCCATTCTTTCTATGTGCAAATGACATAGAAAGAACACTGAGACATGTTCAAATTAATGAATGAAATTATTTTAAGAATATTTGGTACCAGAGAGAGGAGATGGTGAAGATTTAAGTGTTATTTCTTATTAGCCCATTGGCTATTAATAATGTTATGTCTTATTCCAAATAACTGCAAGAAACAGCAGCAAAGGTGATGAGGGCTTCCTAGAATGGCAACAGCATTTGCTGAAGGAATACTGGGCCCTGTTGTAGCAAAATTAAGTCCTGTAGATTTTGCACTTAAATACCTTGTGAAGTTCTTTTCTTTGAACAGATAATTCCTCCATACATGTCCTGCGCTAAAACTCAAATGTATCCTAATTACATTTTTGCATCCTGAATTAATTTAGTTTTTTAAAAAAAGAAGTATTTCATCTTGCACTCCTTCATGCATGGTTACTAAACTTGTACCACATTTTTACCTCTGTTGAACAAAACTAAGAGCAAGGACCATAGAAGGGCTGGTACCACCTGCACAACCATGACCTGCTTGAAGTCCCAAAATCAGTAGCAATCTAGAGCACAGCTGGGCTGAGGGTCTTAGCTGACCCTTTACTGACAAAACCTTGATGGACACCAGTGTGTATGAAAATAACATCCCTATCTCCTCTTCCATCTCTTAGGAGGGCCTGTTGTAGAGGACTAACTTGATGACCAGGCTGAAAAAATCAGAACTGGACTTAGCCAAAATATATTCCATGATGAAGGTTTTGTCACAGGACTCCACAGCAGACTGTGATAAACTGACCCTTAAATTATGTTGTGTGATGCACAGACATTGTTCATATTCAGTGGAGAATTATCTTTTTTCTTCTTGCACTGTCTTAGTGCTGGGAAAGACCTTGGCTTTGGCCAAAGGTGAGGTAACAAGGAAAATCTCAAGCCTCAATAAGAGCTGGGACAGTGTGAGATCCTAGGGGTTTCATCTTGAGGCAGTTTGTGAATCCTAGGATTATCTCTGACTTTTCAAGGTTTCCCAGTGATTAAGGAGACCTCTGGTTACTGAATCCAAAATACAATGAAAAAACTATCAAGCAGTGGCATGCAGGACTTTAAACAAACAAGTATTTTAAAGTGAGAGGTCAACTAAAACCGCAGCCAGAAATCTAAAATACAGAGCTTTGTGTGTACAGTCTGTATGCATGAAAAAAGCATTCTAAATCTTTTCTGTAATTACATAAGAATAACTTTGTTTTGATCTTCTCTCTACAGAAAATTGCCTTTTAAGGGGAGATCTACAAAATGCTCACTGCTGTACATGAGTGAGTAGATGGCTGAACAAAAGAACCATGTGATTAAGCTTCTTTCCACTGTGCCTAACTCTAGAACATCATAAATCCAAACAATTTGAGATCACAGCATCATTTGGAGAAGTAAAAAGTTTCTTGTAGCAATCCTTGCATTTGAAAAGGGGATTGTTCAAATGCACTGTTGAGATTTTCTTTTTCTTCTAAAAACAAGTGTTCTGACAAAATGCACAATAGATTCAACAATAATTCCAAATTTATGCCTTAAAATCTTCTAAGCAGAATAATTCTGAAAGGGTGATGGCACCAGGAGCAGAAGAACCAGCTGAAAATCAGCGTTTGCTACTCATTTGGCTTAATGAGGTCAGAGCAACCCAGTACCATTGTTTAGTCCTAAATTTAATTCTAGAATAATCCCTGTATTTATTTTTCTTCATACTGCAAAATTTGCTGTACATTCTTGGTGATCAGTGATTCAGAGGAGGTGCCCTTTCTAAACCCTGTGTTTCTGCTGCAACAGGAGTTGTGCCTTTTAGGATTTCGAGAAAGCAATGACAGTACAGTAAAATACATGACAGTGAAAGAGTTGTTGCATATATGTAGAATGCTCTTTGTCTTGGTTTTGTAATTTCCAGACAGTTCTCAAAGGAGAAATACTAATACATTTCTTAGGAGAAAAAAAAACTTATAATACACATAGAAAGCAGGTTTTTGACTTCAGTAGATGAAGTCTTTGGAAATTATCCTCATTTAATTATACCAGTTAATGCATCACCCCTTCAGATGTTCCAACAGAGTAGTTTGTGCAGCTGCTGATGAATCAGACTGAGGACATCATTAGCTTCAGAAAACACAGGTTTTTGGGAGTATTTCCAAAAATGAGATCTGTTTACAATCTACTTCACAGTGCCTTATGATATTGCTGCACAAACAGCTGTGCCAGCACAACTAAGGAGAGTGGCAAAGGGTGGGAATGAGAAGTGTATGGGAAGGATATGAGTATCTTACATTAGCAGTGATGACAAAGACTTGTCTTTTAAAAGGTAAAAGTTTGACTTTGTCCTTTCTAACCACACAGTAAATTGTATGAGGCACTGCAAGGTAGTAGGCAGAATGTAAAGAAGATATTACAAACAAAAAGTTGTTGGACTGTCAGTTAATTGGTTTTGCTCATTTTCCCTCTTCCAGTTTGTAGCTGTTGTGTGTATTTAAATATATTGTTTCAACATCATTTATACCTTTGTACTTTAGCAGAAATATTTACATCTCCCACTGATCTTTGTCCAGAGCTGGTGTCTTATTTTTGACACCATGTCCCAGACAAGTTCTATTTGTCATTATAGACTGCTAGGAGCTTGCAAATGTCTCATTTTTTCCCCAGTTCTTCTGCATCGTGATGACAGGCAGAGCTATCAGCATTCCACACTCTGGGGTAACAGGTCAGCATGCTGCTGGTGACTACAGAAATCTGTATCTGAAATAGAGCAGATATTAGGATCAGCCCATAAAATATGACCAGATTTTGTGTGAGCCATTCAGCCTACTGTGGCCATACAGTCTATTATTTCCTTCCTATAGCACCTCATGCTGGAGCAAGCCTCACATTAATGAAAGCTGTCTTCAACAAGTAAGCCTAGAAGCGTGACACTAATATAGTGGTGCAACAGTGGCTTAGATTTTGAAATCCAATTTACTACTGTATGTACATATATTCCTGAATTAAATTGTTGCTTTTATGTACTCAGACTTGAACGCAAACATATCCAATACACTTCATTCTTACTGTATTTGCAATCCAAGTGGCAGATCCATAAAAAGTGCAATCCATAAAAAATTATGTCATACAGGGCCTGCGATAACTACATATCTGATTTCCATACCAGCTACTGAATATGTCTGATAACTGCTGCTCCTAAATTTAGATCTCGATGAACCCTCCTGAGCCATGAACCCTGCCTTGCCTTTTATTATGTGTGCAGAGACCCAGAATATCTTTCATCCATATAGCTGTCCTCCTCACTGTTTTCTCTCCTCTCTTTTTGGCCTAATGTTAGATACTGAATTTTGTCTGGGTTATATACACAGAATAAGCATGTTAGGTCAGGAAGTTTCTCCTTTCAAATAAACAAATTTCTTTATTTGTTTCTGCCTGAAGAAGAAGTAAGCATCATTTGGCTTCACCGTGGGACATAAGAGGCTGCAGTTTAAACCGGCGATTTCTATCTCAGTCTGCTCAAGTGCCTTGTCTTTTACATGCAAAAAATTCAGCAGAACCACACTGGCTTTCCAGAATGTTTTGATCTAAGTGTGGTATGTGAAGAGAGAAATACAAAGTTTCCAATAGTAAAAGGAGATGGAAAAATCAAAACTAAGGTTGTTGTTTTTGAAAAAATATTAGAACATTTCCTTAATCAAAAAAAATGTCAGTGTTTGTTTCCCAAATCCGTATGCACTCATAATATATATTTTAATTACAGGAAATATGTGTTTGATGCGTGCTCATAAATATTTTTGGTTTTGCTCTGAATGAAGTGTCGAGCACTCTAACAAACTGTTTTTTTCTCTAGATAGTTTTGGACAGGTCCGTGTTTGCCTGGACTCACTGCATGTGGGAGGCTCAGCCACTCAGGTGGTGTTTAACTTCTTGCAAGACAGGGGCCCCAGCTTCTGCTTTAGATGATATGTGTGAGCTACTTTAAAAAATACCTTTATTTTTATGCAAAACATTCTCTCTGTGAGTCCAGATATGTGTCAGCTGCATTCCCACACACCTTAGACACAAATTACCAGGGCAGCAAATGCACATTCAAATTCCAAATATGCTTTAGTAAAGCACAACGGTTAAGAATGTCTTATTTTCTTTTTTCCTTTTTTTCTTTTCTTTTCTTTTTTTTTTTTTTTTTTTTTTTAGTTAATTTTTCCAGTATTTGGTGGG
>VWZV01008986.1:128817-152031 GCA_013397155.1 Irena cyanogastra | reverse complement strand
CTTTGTTCTGCCCAAGTTATTTTATTTATATAATTTTAATTTATTTTATATTGGTATTCTGCAGCTACTTCCAAAGGGATTTGTGCCTGGAAAAATTAGAAAAACGAGCCATGTAAGTCCATGAGCGAGGTTATAAAATAAACATTGTACCATGTGTGGGGTAACATTTTTTACTGCAAGTGGCTGCTCTCACTTTTCTGGCACTTATACACACAGCCATCTGTTTGAACATTGTTTGAAGTGGCTATATTCCAGCATTTATGTAACTTGCTTGTAGAAAGGAAATGACATCACTTAGTTTCCTGAAGAATATTACCAATGTCAGAATTGAGGAAATAAAATCTACAATAAATAGAATATGTATCTTAATTTTTTTTTTTCCCTTTTACAGTAGGACACCTCTCAATATTGTTCTGCTCATCCCTTCAAAGCCCAGGAAACTCCATTCATTTCACATAGACTTTCACATACACTGCTACGAGCAGGCAGCAAGCCACTGTAATTTACGTTACATTGATGAAATGAAATCTGGCAAGACGGGAATGGTCTGATACAGTGACAATGCCTGCAGTGTGCCTTCATGTAAAGATATGGGCATAACAGAAGCAATTTCATAATTAGACAGTGTGAAGCTTCAGCACTTTCAAGTGACCTCAAAGGTGCAGCAGCTGTTTGTCATGCCAGGGAAAAAAGGGAGCTGAACCATTTTATGGAGGTATGAACCATATGACAGGACCTGAGGGAGTGGCATGAATTGTGTTGGGAGATGTTTAGTCTGGATGTCAGGAAAGGGTTTTTCTCCCACAGGGTGGTCAGGCAGTGGAACAGGTTCCCCAGGGTGGTGGTCACAGCACCAGCCTGACGCAGTTCAAGGACTCTTTGGACAATGCTGTCAGGCCCAGGGTGTGACTCTTGGTGCAGGGCAGGTCTCGGACTCCATAATCCGTGTGGGTCCCTTTCAACTCAGCATTTTCTGTGATTCTGTGATATACGGTTTTAAATGGAAAGTTTACATTATTAGAGTCTTCATAAAGGCTGCATGTGTTCTGAGACATTTGTTTTCAATCTTTGCCAAGCTATAAAGTTTCTCTACTGGTAATTTAAAGTAAGCCATGTTGAGTTACATCACACGAGGGCTTTGTCCTACTCGGTCTTGCCAGGAACGTTTCAAAATTGTCTTAGCTGATAACTCCTGTTTTGCTGTCTGCTTTTTCAAGTAAGTTATCAAGTGAATTAAGGACTGCTGGGTCACCCAGCTAGCAACCCAAAAAAAGTAGAAAGGTCTTTTATTTCTTAAAGAGAGTTTTGGCTGGAGTTTGTATTTTAATTTATTTTTGTGGCAGATATTGCAAAACAGACAAGTTGTATTCCTAGATGGCGAACTTTGACTGGCAGAAGTTTCATATCGCCTTTATGTTTTTTAAAGTACTTCATTTTTAACACAAGTATGAACTAATGGCAAACAAATTGAAATTTCCAGAAATTGTGTTATTTCCTATGTTTGACTGTTATATAAACGCTTATTCAATACTGTTCAGACTGTCCCATAAATTACAGTGCAGCTGGACTTTAATCTGTCTTTATTAAACAGATTTGGGCTGCCTATTCTTCACATTCCTATACTTTCGAAAGTTTTTCATAACGAAGTCATTATTCCTCTCAAAAGGAAATGAGAAGAAAGGTTGGCCAATGATGACCCTTAATAATTTATGGAATTCATATAATCTTCTAGTTTATGACTGGCCTTGGATATTCTCCAGAATATGTTGAAATCTGAGAAGCCACTCCTATGCAATCAAAAACAATACAAAACAGTATGAAAATATTACCAATCTTTGTGCCTCCACAAGGAAATTAAATGTCCTTAATATCAAGGTAGGGATATATTTTAACTGGGGATTTTGGTTAAAAAAAATATGGCATGATATTATAATGATAATAGGGAAAGATAATGTAGTCAGAGATGTGAGGAACAAAGAAATTTATTTCCACCTGATTATTTGTACAGATTTTCCAGGCTGAATCAATAAAATCTGAGATTAAATGCTGACTTTAATGGTTTTTTTTTCCTTTTAATAGACCAGCTCACAGCAGGAGCTGGGACCTCTGTCTTGGTGAGTACTCACAAATACAGTTAATTATGTCAATGACTTTCTGAATGCTGATATTTGCCTAAATCAAAGGATAACTGAACATTACTATGAGATTATACTGAAACTTGCTATTCATTTATACAGCACTTGGAGCTGTATTAGAAAGGAACAGTTTTCAATCCGTTAGTTAGAACCAAAGTGAAAATATTGTGATTGTCACAGTGAATTTGGTCTTATGGATTCCTAGCACGGAAGTACTCAGTAAATTAGCATTCCTTGCAGATATCAATTGTATTCCTATAAACTAGAAGTAAGCCTCTTAAATCACCAGGTCTCCTAAATCCTTTGGTTTTGAAGGGTGGTTGTACTATAGTCTTAAGGGAATGTCTGAAAGTATGAACTCTGGTTTGACCACATCCCCAGAAGTAAATGGCTGGCTAAATATAAATCTCTGCGTTTATTCCCAGTTATAAATATGTATAGGTTAGCCTACTGAGTCTAAAAAAGTCAAACAGGATGACTGAGACAAGATCTAAAAGGTCCTTCAAAGACATTTATGCAAATGAGTGTAATCTGTAGACAGGTACTTAGTAAAATTAGTGAGAATTAGAGTGGAAACTTTGCTCTTCCGCCTAGTATTTACACTTTTTTGCTAATCATAATTTCTTAAAAATCCATGTCTTTTTCTAGTGGAAATAATTTGTGCTTGGTCAAAAGATATCTCCTGTGAGTTTTCCAGTCATTACTTTTACTTGTGTTTCTGATTTTTAACTGCTCTAAGTATCATTTTTTTGTTGTGGAACCACATGAATGATTCAATCCTAAAATTACATAACCCACTGGGACTCAGCACATTCATATTGGGTATCTAAGGGTATCAGTGCATCTGCTTTTGTAGGCTTGGCTAATTTTAAATTTTTACTCAATAACAGAAACAAAAAAATGAAACAAAACAAAATGAAACAAAAGAAACTAACCAAATAAAAAAACTGCACACAAAAAATAAAACCAAAACAAACAAAAAAACCCTCAAAATAAACACAAACAAACCCACAACCAACCAAGCAAACAAAACCCCAAAAATCTGAAGACTTCTCTCAGGTCTAAAACCATCTAAACTATGAAGAAGTCAATTAGCATTTCTTGACCCTAGGAAGTAACTGTAATTAGAAATATACACATATAATTTTCTGGAAATTCTTATAGTCTCTTCAGAGAGGGAATGTCTGAGTCAATAGAAAAATGTAAAACGTTTTTGGTTTTTAAGTCTTTTTCCCAAAAGAAACCAGGAAGAATTGGTGTCCCTCAGATGTCCCACTGCTTTGGAGTCCTGGCTAAATAAGTGATCCTAAAACTGAAAGGCCACAGATGAAGGACCTTGTAGTGGGAGCAGAGGTTTTTAACATGATGAGGGTTCAAATTTAATTTATGAGTCTTATGGTTTACTAGGTTGCCAGCTAATGTCTGGTTGGTGTCCAAACCCCAGGGTGCTTAGTTTAACTCTGCCCCAAGGGTTCTGCAGCTTGGTGTGGAACCTGAGAGCCCTCAGCAGCACACAGCTCCAGGTCCCTAATAATATCAAAATCTCGACATCCCTAACATTGATGTGATCTTTGTTAAAAGTTTGTCTAAGAACAGAGAGCCTCCAGAGCCAGCATACGAGCCGGCAGGAAACAATGCAGGCTTTAAAAAAAGCCTTTCCAATATATTTGGCAGAAATACGTGTTCATGAGAATCATATCACAAAAAAAAAAGTAAAAAAAAAATATAAAAAAGGTGCACCATTAGTATATCTTCAAGATTTCTGTTTGTATTTCTAAATTACTGGTTTTAATTGCAAAACCACACAATATTGAAGATTTTCTGATAGATTCACCTCTGTTCTCCTTATTATACTTATGGTCACAAGCTAAACAGGTATTTAAGCAAGGCTTTATTCACTCTGAATTCCCAGCATAGATATGTTGAAGACATGAAAATCTATTCTACAGGAAAAAGCCTTATTCTTAACAGTATCAGAGGAGTACTGGTAGAATGAATTAACTGTATATCTGAAAATGGGGAATAAAATATGATAGTAGGGTAGAAAATATTAAATGAAAATAAGAATGCCTAATATAATGTGGAGTGCATTTCCAAGCAGCACAAGCTGCATTTTTACAGTGCTATATAATTTAGAGTTTTTTGTAAGAACATTTGTGGTGTGGAGGATTTAGTACTTTAAAATTTGATTTAAGGATGGGATGAAACCCCTAAATGCCAAAACTGTTGGTGAAGGAGAAAATGCCCTGGACTTCCAGTGCCAGTGTCAGTCCTACATGACTGATCCAGCTGTGAGAACATGGAAGTCTCACTTTTTTTTCTTGGTCACCTGCAAAACCATCCAGCTGGAGAAAGCATTGTTATGGGAGGGTGCTTGATTTGGAGGCCTCAGTTTCCTAAATGCACAGGTCCCTTCCCTGCCCGTTTTGTTTGTTTGCTGTGGGATGGGACAGTTGTTGCAAGGCCATGGTCCTGCCTGCCTCACCATCCCCTCAACTCACCCCTTAGCACAAGGTCTTCAGCCTGTCTAAGCTGTTCCTGGAGAATCAGGGAACTTTATTGGAAATTTGGCAGCTCTGAGGCCCTGGAAAATGCTTTGCTAGATTTTTCTGGAGCAGGCAGGTGATCTGCAAGGAGTTGGGTGGAATTCTCAACTTCTTGCCCTAAGGAAATGAATCTCTTATGTTCTTATTTGGGTTCCCTTGGAACAGGAACCAAACTGAGTTTGTAGCAAGCTTTTTGAAATCATAAACTTGTTTAGGTGGGGAAACATAATCAAATCCATCTGTTAACACAGCACTGACAAGTTCACCCCTAAGCCATGTCCCTTAGCACCACATCTACAGGTCTTAAATATTTCCAGGGATGGTACCTCCACCACTTCCCTGAGCATCCCATTCCAATGCTTGACAAACCTTCCCATGAAGAAATTGTTCGTAATATCCAATGTAAACCCACCCTGGAGCAACTCAGTGCTGTTTCCCTCCTCAGTACAGCCTCCTTTCAGGCAGTTGTAGGAGTGTTAAGGCCTCTCCTGAGCCTCCTCTTATCCAGGCTAAACATCTCCGTCAGCTGCTCCTTATCAAACCTGTGATCCAGACCCTTCACCAGCTCCATTGCTCTTCTCTGGACTTGCTCTGGCACCTCAGGGTCTTTCTTGAATTGAGGGGCCCAGAAATGAACACAATATTGAAAGTGCTGCCTCACCAGTGCCCAGTATAGGGGGACAATCCCTGCCTTGGCCCTGCTGGCCACACTATGGCTGATCCAGGCCAGGATGCCATTGGCCTTCTTGGCCACATGGGCACACCCTGGCTCATGTTCAGCTGCTGTCACTAGCACCCCCAAACTGCTCCAGAAGGCAAAAGTACTGTGGGTTCTTCTTAATAAATCCCTTGAGGTGTANAGGAAAAGAAAGAAAGAAAGGAAAGTGTACAGTCACCACCCATGGGTCCAGTGACAAGACTCGGTTGTAGCAATTTCACTGGCCGAGGTGATGGTCACTGTCGTGTTGAAGTGATGGTCACTGTTTTAATCCATCAGGGGTGGGGGAGCTCCATGAAGCACAAAGTCCAATGGGTTGATATATGCTCAGGTTCAGGTGGGAATTCCCATGTACTTCCCTTAGTGGGGGGACCTTTCGATTCTCTGGTGGAAGTCCTAAAGGATGAATGTGGGGGCACTTTGGGGGCTTTTGGTGGTTTACAACTCCTTCTAGGACATGAAAGCTGCCTCTCAAGCTGATGTAGTTAAGCCAACCATGCCCCATCAGAAGGATGAATGTTCTCAGGCCTGTGATTGTGAATATCTCCTGTGAATGTGGCATTCCCTGGGGGCACAGTGGGAGTTTTACAAACTGAGCCTGAGTTTGGGTGAGGGTAGGCAGCTAGCATGATAAAAGGCACCATCCCTTCTCTTGTGCGGGCCAGGGGCTTGCCTCTACATGCCCAAAATCTCACCTTCTCCTCCTCAGGGGCTGCAAACCTGGCCTCAGCAAAGCACCCTGCCACATCCACAAGTAGCCAAGGCTTCTGTGGCATTAACCATTAGCTCTTCAGTCTCTCACAGTCCATTTCCATTGGACAGCTTTCCAGCCCCTCTTCCCTGTGCAATTTGGTGTCAGAAAAACAATCACATTGTAACACCACCAAAACCAAACCCCAAACAAAACAAAATAATTGAGTTTTTCATCTGAGCCCTGTGTTTGTTCTCCTTCTTTATTGACTATTTAGAAAAGAAACAGCAAAAAAATGTGGTAAATATACATGAAGAAAAAAGCAAGAAATTAAAACTCTGGTAAATTTCTGGGTTCAATAGGGTTCTTCAGGAAAAACATGAAGAAAGCATTTTTCAATAGTTCTGAAGAACTTTATGCAATTTTCTTGAAGCAGTGTTTGTCTGGAAAGAGTTTAGGCAGTACTTACTTCACAGAACAATTTCTGACTTTACACAACATCTGCTTACTCACTGCAACGCATTTTCCATTGTCAGCCTTTCAAAACCAGCAGCACTGGCTTCCCTTTTATGCCTGACCTGGTGTTCTTAGGCCATGAGGTACAATTAAACATTCAAAAGTACTGCTTTGTGAATTAAGTGTATTTCAGCCTGGCAAAGCATGGTCAGCTAGACACAGAAGTGCACCTTGCTGTGTTTCTGAGAGGGGTGAGGTGTTTCACACAGCTTTCCTCTGCATTTTCCAAAAAAACAGAAGTTGGTCTACACATAGGGCTGGGAAAGCATTCATGTGATGCCAAAACTTACTGCAAATTATTATTCAACAACTTGAAATTCAAATTCAATACTGCTTACAGAGTTGAAATATCCTTTGCACTAACACCTTAGTTCTTTCCATAAGTAACTTTCTCTTAAGCTACTGGTGACTTAACCCATTCTTCCCCTTTCTACAGCCTCCGTTCAAGCCCACTTTGGGCTGTCATTTTGGTAAATCTGACCAAATACGGCATGCAGCTGGAAAAAATCACCCCAAACACTAGGGGGAGAACTGTGTGGTGGGTTATTTTTCAGCAGGATCTACTGAAAACAGGTATACAGATGTTTCTGAGGGACAAAGTATCAGGGACTTCTGCCAAATTAAACTCCATAAAGATTGGCAGTGAAAATTGGCCGCTAATTCGTATAAAACTCCTTCCATATCAAAACGCTCTTTCCTAAGGCAAAAGTAGCAGTCTTAGTGGGAAAAAAAGTCCCATTTACACTGGCCAAATAGCATTTATAAGTCCCTAGAGGAAGATGGATTGTCACCTCTGGAAGCGTCGGAGTGTTTGGCTGAGCAGCATGTCCCTGTGTTCCTGCTGCCCCCAGCCCTGGCAGCGCCAGCAGCGCACACGCCAGGGCCCCTTGGCTCCCAGCATGGCCCAGAAGGGTGTTTATTCTTCTGTAGGCTTCAAAAACAGGAAGTGACATTTCAAGTAATTGCAGATTTAACGTGAGCCCATGACCAGTCCCTCTGCATTGTCCCTGCTTTCCTGTTTGAGCTTGGAGGAAGTGGCCAGAGGGACAGGGGGAAGGGAAACCTTCCTATGATGCGTCTGCAACTGAAGCCTACACTACTTAGGGGAAGAGTGACAAAAACATATTCAAACCCTTGCCAAAGGCTTGCAAGAAATATTTGACATCTAACCTTTTACAACAAGTGGGAGTTAAAGGTTAAATCACACACAACCCAAGTGTTTAGGAAAAGGATATGTTTATGTCATCAGCTTTGGCTGGGTTGTAAAGGAGCAGGGGAATGGGCTCTGGCTATCAGGAAAATACATGATGGCTACTATTTATGAAAATAAAAAGGGCCAATTGGTTCTACATATTTATGTTTTCGCATCCAAATGCTAATTTCAATTCAGATAGCTAAAGTGGAGAGAACACAGGATGGACACCATTGGCTCCCTGCTTTGCCTCTGTGCATCTAGACATCCATTATTCCCCAAATATTCTAATTTCCCATGTAGTATCACTTCTTTTGTAGAACTGCCACGAAAGAATGTGACAATCAGCATTGCCCATTGCTCTCATGTAATTTACGGAGCTAAAAATCCAGATTAGCCATATGTTTTCTAAAATAATATGTTGGTGCTCTCTAAACTCAGACACTGTTTTTGTTGAGAAGGTGTCAAAAAGGCTCTGCAGGAAATTTCACTCTATATAATGCTAATACTTCAGTGGTTGTACTTCAGGAAAATTCTGCCAGCCTTTGCTTCTTCGGTCAGCTGAAAAAGTAGCTGAATTCAGGAAGATCTGCTCCATGAACACAAAAAAGATTTTTTTACCACTTAAATTCTAACACTTGGTAGGAATTTACTGAACAAGGACTGATGACCCTCAAGAAAGAAAATCAGTCATCCTCTCCTGAGGTAACGAATATAATTTGTACTTTGCAGCTCTCTCTTGGTACAGATTACCCAGCCATTGGCTAGGCTCTGTCTCACCTAACTTTAGCAGTTCAGAACTAGTTGCTTCCTCTACTTACGCTGGAGATGCATGGGACCTGTTGGAAGAAAATTCAGCTCATATGTCTTTTTAGCTGGATAGATTGCAGATTATAGATATATAGATTATAAAGGGAAACTATACAGATGCCTCATACTAAATTTCTAATTTGAGGTGGCTATTGTTAGGTAAGCAGAATCCTGCTGTAAAAACTAAATTTTCTGTATTTTGCAGAAATAAAATTAAAAATAACTTTGGGAGATGAATTAAAGGTTAATATTAATCCTCTGTGAATGTGCCCCATTCATTAAGAAAAATTGCAATACTGCATAATCATTCCGAGTACTCAGTATTATGTGCCAACAAGTTGTAGCATGAATATAAACATTGTGCTGGCAGGGCAAAAGTCACTTTTAGAAATTTTCCTTTCAGAATAAGCAAAGCTGCCAATATCACCCACAGAAAAAAAAAAAAAAACATAAAGTAGAACAATATATCAAATAAGTGTTCCAGCATAGGCTTTCCTATTCATATTCTGTCAGGCTAGAAGTTACTGATGTTTCTTTAGTTGTATTTAGAAAAGAGTATGCCTTGACATGCAGACATTCTGCCAGTAGTCCTCATTTATAAAATGGAACTGTCTAGAAGTTATTCTAAGATGTTTGATTGTTTTATTTTTAGATAAGTCCTTCCTCATTGGTGGTATTATGTTCCTTAGATCAATGTTAATAATATTTCCTTTTAATGATTCTATTTTTCCTATAGTTAAGCGGTTGTGATTTGAGTCTCAAAGGTCAGAGGCAAAGTCAGAGCTTAAAGACCAGATCCAGATGCTGGACAGAAGAAAGGAAGATGATCCTCACTGATCATCTTCTATACATCATTCTTTCCCTATGTTAATGCCTTTCCCCTACACCCACTGGGTCAGCTCATCAGTAACTCTTTAAGTGCATGAGTGTCAATGTGACCGTGGTGTCAGTTGTCACCCTGCAGTGTTAACAGCCAAATATTCCACAGAATGGGGCAATTTGAGTTTTTCAGACTGGTATTTTTAATTTTCTTCTCTCATACCTCTTCTGAATTTCATCTGTGCTACTTCAGCCTACCATTATGCTATCCCTTCTGCAGGGAGGACTGGGGTAGGCCTTCCACTTCATGCTTAAAATTTAGGATGCTTGCCTAACAAATAAGATGTCAAAACTTTCCTCCAAGCTAGACAATGGAATTGTGAATCTGTTGTTCTACACCCTGGTTGCTACTTTAACCTCTGGATTTATATAGTGTGGAAGAGAGAGAATTGGCAGGAGATATTGAAAGAAAATATTTTAGCAATTATGCAAAAACCAGAATTGAAACCAGCAAACTATGTACCTGTTGTCAGACAGACCCACTAGTTACATAGGCAAGATCTCCACCTTTTTCATTGTATCACAAAGTGATCCTTCAACATCCTTCATTGCAGGGGCCAGCATTGTGGTTGTGGGGTTTTTCTTTCTTCATCAATCCCTCACAGCCACTCAAAGGAAACGGCAGCAAGGTGAGAGTGCATGGCAAAGCACACTGCTCTCTGCAGATTTGTCTGTGTAGAGAGGCATTTAGTGTCTGAGAGATGCTGGCTGGACTCAAACTACTCCTGCATGGACCATCGTGCTTCACTGATAACTCTGAGTTTCCTTTGCTCTGAGAGGCCTTGATAAATATTTCACATTGCCAAGAAAGGAACTGTTAATAATCAAATAAATAAGTTTTAAATATGAAATAAATAATTATAAATAATAATAAAATAATTTTTTTCATTTTGCATTAGGTAGGAATTTGTACCAGGTTAAGAGAATAAGCATGAATTAAACTTCATCTTTCAGAGGTTTCAGTGCTGAGATAATGAGTGCTGTGAGACAGAAAAGAGGAGACACAGGGAGCAGACACTCCCCCATACCTTTGCCTTCTCTTTGCAGAGTTCCAGAATTAATCATCATGGGTCTTTGGTCCAGGAAAATGTGTGCTAGAGACCTCCACATAAATGGGCTCCAGCCCACCAGCCATGGATCTGCTGAACATGTTGGTTTATTTTCAGTGGAAATACTAATTTTTGTTCACTAAATTTCATAGGGAACATACTGTCATGATTTTACCTTGTTATTCAAGTAGATGTTCTATACTATTAAACAACACACTACATTGTCCTCAGTTTTAATTTTATAATATATAGTTAAGTGAAGATTCAGTGTAATCTAAAATGGATATGGAGGAAATTTTGTGAAATACCCTACATATTTTTTCCTAATTCTTTTACAGACTGCTATTGTTTAAAAAGAGTTGTTTGTGTTTTTGTAATGCTGACACTTGAAACAATTTTCTTAACATGCTCCATTTGGAAAAGTGGAGATAAATGTCTCTGAGAGTGCTGTCACAACCAGCTGCACAAGTGTTACTCCTTAAAATAAAATATTTTAGTTGAAATTTGGGGAAAAATAATTCCTAGAGTATTAATAATTTGCTTTTCCCAGAAGCAATTGGACATACAAAATGCTTGGTATTTTTCTTTAGTCTTGTGGTCCAACTATGTAGCCACACCTTATCATTGTGGTATAAGTTTGGAGTGTCTTATAAGTGCAATTCAAGCTCTCAAATTTGATGGGATACAGAAATCCACTGCTCTGTCCCTTGAACTGTGACCTTAAACAACCAGGCCTTTTCCTTCCCCATGGGAATCATGTGATTGCACTCTCAGCAGATAATTTTTATGGATTCTTTTATGGCATTTCCTACAGAGGAAAACCATCCTGTTATCTCACTTTAAAATATTACTAATGAGCATTTTCACATTGAATTTTTCTTTTTTTAAATATATGTCTTCTTCCCTTCCAGCTTATCTAAAACCATATGCTTTAGAAGAAGTAAGAAAGGATCACAGATGTATTCCCCCCACCCCACCCAGGACAAAAGACAAACTGTGATAAATATGATAACAAGCTGTTAATCAAGAAACTTCACTGTAATATAGATTGAAAAATAGTTAAACAGAATATTTGTGCTTTTCTACCAAGAAAGAAGTAAGTCACAGTTTAAAGTCATCACAGAAAAGGTTCTGGAGTATCAGACAATTGATTTCAACAGATACAATTTTCAGGAAGAATTTATGTTATTTTGTTTGTGCAATATCTCACAAGGACACAGCTAATATACCTTCATAGACTCTTACATTTCTACAGTAACATTTTCTTAAGAAAGCAAATCAAGCAGATTTTCAAAGGCTCATGAGATACAGGAAGTTCTCAGAAACAGAAGCATGATAAACTGAACACTGCTCTCAGTTACTCTGACTTGTCACTGAAGTAATCCAGAATTTAGGCTGCTGTATCTGGCAAAGGACCTTGACTCACCATCACTCACAATTGTTGTGCCATACAGAGCAGGATGCCTTACTGTTGAAAGAAAATCAGTGGCAATGTCAATTCAGATTTTGTCTGAAAAAAACATGGATATTTTGTATACAGAGACATGGTCCATTTGTCATACATAATACATATTTTTGAATGACATGAAATATTTTTACAAAGAAGTGTATCTTTCCTGTATTGAAAAAAGTCAACTGCATGAGACAAATATTTCTGTAGTGAAAAACAAAGGCCTGCAATAAATAAAAATTCTGGTTTAAACTAATTTGTTGTTCTGAGAATATATGCTCACTACTCTTTTATAGCTTGTGAAAGTGATTATTAAATGAGCAGCTGCTGGCATACATAAGCAAATTCAAACCATTAATTCCTGACTTAGCTTTAAGAGTCTGAGAGTGGAAAAATAATGAAAGAAAGTATTTCTTACAAGATTTTCCTTTGTGACATCCACAAAAGACTGCTTTTCCCCTGTGGATTATGATTACTTATGTTTCCAGGCATCTGACTGCAAATCCAATATCCTAGGGCTCTTTCACAAATTCTAAAATGAGTGACTTCATATTCTTCCTTCATGCCCTTGCAATTCTTTTGCTTAAGGCATATTAATTCCACTCCAGGGAAAATTAAGACATTTTTAGCAATGGAAGTAAATTTAGCTCACCAAAATTCAGTGAAGTAATGATGCAGGTCAGGTGGGACAATTTCATCGTTACAGGAAAGGTAACAGTACTCACTTGGTAAACAAATGTGCTTTTTTCATCTGCTAATGGCATGTTCTGGAGGATCAGAAGATAAAATATAGCAACTACTTCTCTTTAATTCAGGTAATATGGGGCTTTGTGTTTAGAAATTAAAGTTCTGAATTTAATATAATGCAGCAGAGTATAAATTGATTTGTTATACTCCAACTGTTCACTAAACTTTTCTTCCATTTCTCAAGATATGTGACAGGGAACTTTTCAAAAGGTAGAGGGCTGGTCAAATTTTGTGTATTTTACAATCTAGGCCAAAAGAAAAAAATTCCTTCTACATCAAGGGATACTTTTTCCCCCCCTGTACTTCAGAGTCACTGTCTGTCAGAAGGATCTCCCTTTGATAGTTACATACAATTGAACAATTTGTCTCCTGATTTGTTCCAGCCAAAAATTCATTGTTGAGTTTGAGTTTCCAACAGAAATTTAGAAAGCAATAAATGGTTCAAAAGTCACATTTTCACAAGTCTGGAGTTCAAGCAATTTTTTTATGTGCCATAAGCCTGGACAGACTGTATCTTTCATGATGTACCATGCCCTCACATGCTCTGATCTTACTGGAAAGTTTTCTACCCTGCCTATTTTGCAACATCTTTTGAACAAGCAAAATAAATTGAGCTTCCCCTGTCTCTTATCGTAATTCACTGAATCACTGTTGCAGACCTCTATGTAAATTTTCGAAGTTGTCAGCTTCCTTATTAAAAGACAGTGTTGACACCAGATCTGGAAGGATTATTGCAGTGAGAGGCTCTGCAATTTCTATATTAAATTACTTCCCTACTCCCGCCTTCAGGTTTCCTGCTAATGCATCTGTGGATTGCATTTAGCTTCTTGCACAGGCATCAAAGTTCCAATGCACTTTCCAGTGCTGCTGCTTTCCAGGATACCATCTCCTACCCTAACACTGTGCCTGGCAGCTGTGTTTCTTGGTGTCTGGCATAGAATTTAGGTGTGTTAAAGTGATGCTGCTGGAACAAATGTTCCTCAGGAAGTCACACAGCCAGCCTATTTAACTGACCCATTCACATGTCATTTACACCTCCAATGAATTATACTGATAAATGCTAGATATTGCTAGGATTTTTTTTATTTTCGTCAGTAAGGACTAATTGCATTTAGAAACACCCATTTCCTCTCCTCTCATACTTTTTTTGATATATCAGCTACTCAAGTCTCTCATAAGCCAAGATTTTTTTGCATTCATTGCGTTACTGCAATACTTTTCTGATGGAACAGACTTTCCTTGATTTACCTGTGGTTGCTGTTATCTTGACATTTTGGAAGCTCCCAAAAATGCAATTTTCCGAATGTATAAGAACATTTTTTGAAAAAAAAAAATAATTAATTTTCACTGAAACTTATTCCAGACTCAACTTCACTCCAAGCTCAATGCAAAAGATGCTGAATTTATACATTGATATATAAATTACTCTGTTGCTGGCTATCACAAGTTATCATGCTCAATAGTTTTACCAAATTAATAACTGGCTAAATACTTTTTTCTGTGACAAGTTCAAATAATTCTATCCTTTTATCTTTAATTCTAATGGCCATAGAATTTCACTGACTTCTTTTAACTTCCTTCTTCTTTTAGCAGTGTTTTTAGCCAACATTATCCTTTCCAGTGGCCAAGTGTTTTCCATACCACATTCATACTCAACCATTACAAATGTCTTCATTCCTCTCAATGTTGTTTTTTTTTATGATTACAGCCACCTTCAGAAATCATTATCAGTTTGGAGCATTTAGGAAAGCTGTATTTAGCCAATTTCAAGTACCTTTTTCTTCTGGCATCCCAAGAAAAGTTTGAAGGATTCCTGATCAGCATTTGTTCTGGTTATTAAACCAAATTATATCAGTCCCAGGATTTCTACAGGACTTCTACTGATCACCTTGGGATGTAGGAGACAATTTTTCTGTCTTCATCATTTGTGAGCTGCAGAAAGAGGCAAAGAATGCCATCATCTAAATACTTACTAAATGGCTACAACTACAGGAGTTATATTTGGCAAGGTGCTGTTATTATAGACCTTATAGATATTTAATATCTTCTCGAGTACTAAAAATTAATTTGCCCTCCAGGTGGCCAGTTAATAGAGAATTTCCATACATATCAGGTTGGCAGAAACTGCATGGCCCGTAATATGTTGAGTAGGTGGAGTAGACATTTGTGTGAAGTGTGCCTAACTCACTCAAGAACTTGGTTGCTGGAAAGACAGAAAAAGTAATTCCTAACTGCTCTTTGTGCTTAAATATCTATTTCTGTTCAATTTGTGTCTTCACCTTTGAAAGACTGGCTCTTTTGAAACACTCAGTATGTATATATTCTATTTCCATATGGGGAAAGCATCAATGTAATTACATCTACTTGATTTATTTGTGTTTGTACTTGTAGAGCACCAAAACCCCCTAAATTGAAAGTCTATAGCTGAACACATTTTCCCTCAATATTTTAACAAAGGAAGGGATTGCTATTTTATTTCCTTAGGCTATTCAATGGTCTATTATATTGTCTTAGCATTTGTACTTTAGTATGTGAATTAGTATACAATCAAGGTTCTGTTTTTCTGAACTCTTTGTAGCTCTAAACCATGTAATATCCCCACTGTCTTTCCTAAATAGTCTGTAACCAATGAGTTCAATATCCGGTCATGTGAGTCATACCACTGCAGTTGAGTAATACCAACTAGCTTGAATTTCTTTTCCTTAATTAGTATTTCAAATTTTCTAAATTCTCAGAATGGTTTTAGGAACAGATTGTTTTTACTCATTCTTTTTTGTGATATTTGAGTCCTTTTATGTTTGTTCATATGTACTTGCAAGATCTTCTGCATAGAGTACCTGTTCTTTATTCACAAAGGTGGAAATAGCCCAAAAGCCACCCTTTCTCCCTTCCTAGAAAAAGCATCCCTGGCATCTATCCTTTCTGGAGTAGTTTCCCTGAAATTAAGATAGTTCTCCTCATTTATGTTACAGTAGAAATGACCCTGTTGCATTAGTCCAAGAGAGGGTCGAATACAGGTAGGGAAGCTACACATGCCTGTACCTGACCTCATTATATTTTCATCTTTGGTAGGTAGTATTCAGCTGGTATAAAGATGAAACTTCCCATCTGGATATGCAGTAAGTAAAACTTCCAATTTATGCCTAGACTAAATGAAGCAGAAACCCCTTGTGAAAACAAAATTTTGTTTTAGTAACAAGGAGACAAATGTCTTAAAATAGCTAGAGTGATGACTTGGGATTAATAATAGTATTTTCCCATTTGAATTTCAGTGAAATGGCGTTTAAATGTGTGCCTGGTCATGTTTCAAATCTCTCACTGTTAAATGGATATTTTCAAATGTTGCTCCAAATGAGAACTCAGAAATTACTATTTTTGAATAAACCAGAGTTTGAGAAGCTGACTTTGTCATAGGGAGCTGGTGGAGGGCACCAATAACTGAATTTTCTTTGAGAAACCAGTGAGCAAGTTTCTAAAAAGTACTTCAGTATTTTTGCTTCAACAGAAAATCTAGATATGCTTTATTGGTGTATAAAAAGGCTGTGCTTTTACAGTTTTACATTACTTTACTAAGCACAGAACATGACATATGGGATATGCAATGTACTGAGGAGGTTTGACACTTTGGGGAAGAGGACTTTCTCTCTTCCTGCTTATAAGAGTGGTCAGTCAAAGCTTTTGGGCTTCTTGATTTCCTCCATAGGCTTGTTTCATAGGGGCTGATACTGAACTCAGAACTCTTGCTAGATGCGTTATGACTGTAGGCATTAAATTCTTCAATCAAACCTACTCATGAAGGAAATTGTCTTTGGTTTGACACAAGGTAAATCACGTATATTTTAAAAATTAAGTGCATACAAAGAGGAAACTTTTACTACCCTGCAGCAGGGATTCTGAAGGTGGTGGTGAACAGAAGGAAGAGATGCTCCTGTAGCATTGTGCAGACTCTTCGCAGGCCCAGGGAGGCAGAATGCGTGCGTGTGTGTGTGTGTGTGTGTGTGTGTGTGTGTGTGTGGTGGGGTGGGATGACTACGATGTGTTTTGTCTTTTATGGAACACCATGCACAAGTTCTGAAGCACTCTAACTGCAGCATCCAGCAGCAGCAAAACAAAAATGTCTTTCTGGTCAGCAGCACAGACCACATGCATGCTGTGCTGTTCGCTGCTCCTGCATAAATGGAAAGGGGAAGGAACTGGATGTGAAACACCTTGTGCATATAACAGCATTTAAGGAAGATATTTATACAATACGGAAGTACAACATTCTCTGTGTATGTGCTGCTGCATGGAAAGATCTGTTATTTTCAGGAAGGAGCTCTTTGGGGCATACATTAGCTGCGAGGGAGAGAAATGTAACTCTAATGGATTGCACAGACAGGATGTTAGAGTTAACCCATGATCAGAGCTAGTGCTGAGGATCCAAACCTAATTCAATTACGTGCCAGGGTTACCCTAGACATCTGTGCAGCTGTCTAGAGAGCCAAAGGGTTGTAGATGTGCTTTCTGGTTCCTTCTGTTAGTGGAGGATGAGTTCATGGGAGCCCCTAGTAAGACAGTTCAGCAGTGTTTGCTTGGTCTTGGAGGTTATTTTTGAACAGAGGTATATTAGAGGTCATCTCTTCTTTGTTCTCTGTGCATAAGTGATGTGGCTTTAAAAGCAGGCTTTTCTGCTTTGTTTCACAAAGTAATGGCATCCTTGTAATACAGATGTAATTGCTATACATGATCTCATTATTGTTTAACAAGGCCTCTTTCTTGCAGAAGGAATCCATAATTTTTAGGAAAAAATTATTTTGGATTTACTCTTTAATTTGTTTGAGTAATAGCTACATTTGACAAGAGATTAATTAAAACATGATAACTTCATAAATCCAACTGGACTAAGTTATCCTTTGTATGTGAATGTTATCATGAGCATGTATGAAACTTTTCTTTCTTGATTTCATACTTCATAAAAATATAAGCTAACTGGAGTTATAATAAATGTAATTCTTCAATCTAGGAAGGTCCCAATGAGACCAAAAGTGCCAGTACCTTATATGTAATATAAAAACAGAATTCACATTAACTTGTGTCCTTTGCTTTTTCCAGCTTCTCTGTGCCTTGCCATTAGGGACCTGTAGTGAGCATGAAGAGCCAGACTGAACTTTCTCAAGGCTGGACATCCTTCTCACATCTCCTTCAGCCTCTCTTTGTATGTCATGTGTTCTAGGCCCCAAACCATCTTGCAATTGTTTTCCAGACTTACTCCAAGCTTCCAATTTCAATCTTGTGCTTCTTCCAGTTTGGGCTTGTCAGTACTGCGTTGTGGCCTGAATAAGCAGAACAATCTCCTCACCCTAGTGACTGTGTGCTTGCTGAGACAGCCGAGCCTACAGTCAACCTTTTTCACCCTGAGGGCACACCACTGACCCTGTCCTGCTCTTTTTTTCTCCAGCTCCCTGAGAACCTCTTTCCCATCCAGTCGGATCCTCCCCCATGCCACTGTGTGGGCTGTTGCATCCTAGCTGCAGGACTTTGCATTTCACTTTGTTGAACTTAATGAGGTTTTCATCAGCTGCTCTCTCCTATTTGTCTGAGTAGAAATCACTTCCTTCAGTTTGTAAACTGCTCTCCCAAATACGCTGTGAGCATGCCTGAGACTGCTCTCTATCCCACTGTCCAGCTCATTAGAAAAATGCTATACAGTATCAAATGCTGAGGAGCTAGACTCCTGACTGGACACCAGTTTGTACTGCTGATCACCCCCAAAAATCTTTGGCCCCAGCAGTGCAGCCAGTTACTAACTCACTGTACTACACACCTATTCAAACTGTATCTCAATAGTTTGTGTGCATATTATACGAAAATATGCAGCACCAGCATATTTTAAATTGCTGCCACTCTCTTTCTGTACATATTTTAGATGTGTGGGTCTCATGATAATTTTCTCAACTTGATCATTTGCTTTATGCATGAACTGTGGCAGAGAAGAAGACTGTGTTTACTCTCTGGTTTTATATGATTGGTAGGGAAAGGTTTGGTTAAGTGCTTATTTCCAAATTTTTGGTCAGTTACTGCAATCAGACTTGGTTGTTGACTGCTCGCCTAAGATATAGTTAGGGCTGAAGTCAAAATTTTCAGTGATGTGAGATGGCACAAATTTGAAGGCCAGATTTGATCCTAACAAATGCTGATTCTGTCCTGAAAAGAGACATCACTGAGGACCTGGCCTGCCCGAGCTCTGGACAGTCTTTGCTTAAGATTGCAAAACCATCCTCAATGTTATCTTTGTGGCTGACTTGCAAGAACCCTCAATTTCTTGCAGGAACGGTGGATTTACTTTAATTTTGAGGTGTCTAGACTTGAAAAAAAAGCAGAAGATTCTTTATTAACTAACCCCCATCCTGTTAACTCAGGTGCTTAAGCAGCAAAGGAAATACAAAATACGTGCAAGTTGAAGTCAGGCTATTATGTGCTATGTTGATACAGGAGTCACTAAGGTGCTTTACCAAGAGGATAATAACACATTTATCTAGACATAGCCATCTGCAAGATGTGGGCTCTCCTGAGAGCTTCAAAAGTGAAGTAATCCGATTATAAAATCAAAGTGTTTGTCTATTCCACTGGATATCAATGCTGACATTACAAGAATAGCTTTGTTTTTTCTACTGTTCTATTTTCCACAAAGTGTGGCTTGCTGAGCTTATCTGCTTGTGGCCTTCAGTGACAAGCACCTGCAAGTACACCCACATCCCCTGTCTGTCCACAAACTCCAGCTGCCTCCTCTGCATGTCTGGTAAACACTTCAAACTAATGATTAGGGGATATCCAGTTTCTCAGCAGCAGGCACTTGTCACCAAATGGGATATTTCAGTTCTTTGTCCCTGATGTTAACAATGAGGTGAGCCTGAATTATCTGGATGTTAGTGCTCAGGGGGAGAGTTTAAGCATCACTGCCTGTCCTTGTCTTTGCAGTGAAAAGATGCTGACCACAAAAGTGCCTGTGGAGAGTAGGCAAGAAACCTTGTAACATCTGATAGCTGCATAGTTCTGTGGCAGACAAGCTGCCCTCCATGGTGTGTCTGTGGCCTCCATGTCTGCCTTAACCTCTGCACTTCATTCTGTGATGCCTTCAGACCAGTCAGTACCACACGGACCCAGCACTTGATGTTCCTGCAGCCTTGTCCAAAGCAGTGTGCAGGAGAGGTCATGGGTGCTGCATCTATCAGTCCTTTCCAGACAAAACATTAGTGTTTGAAGGACAAAGATTCTCTGCAATGTCCTTTTCTGTCTGTTTACTGGGAAGGCTGAGATATACTACCTCTCTACTCACTCCCTCATATTTGCAGTTGCCTGTGAGAATGGTGTAGGGGGATGCTCAGCTATCTGAAGGTTTTTGAGGGTTTAGCTCATTGTGTACACCTTTAGATAAGTACAATAGTTTCTGTTATTTTGGACGATTTCTCACAGTCCCTAAATATTCTTACGAGTCTGGCCCACTGTGGCACTTGTGAAATAATTAAAGATTCCAGCTCCTGCAGATAGGGATTGTTTTTGTCCTATAGTCAAAACACAAAGGCTCCACTAAGCTTGCCGTTTTCCCAGATGATTAAATTCAAGAGCATAATTTATATACAGAGTGAGACCCTGATTTTTTAAAGATAGAAAGGTTTGTGGTCAGGGTTGTTAGTGTCTGAGAAATAACTAGATTATGTTACAGCGAAGGTAGGATGTTACTTAGTCAAGAAGTTGGATTTTGAATATTTATGTAAATATCTTGTTTCTATCTCATTTTGACATTCATTCATTTTCAGCAAAAGGAAAGTGTGGGATGTGTCACCCAGACACTGAAGTCCCATCTGTCACATGAAAAAGGAATGCCTGAGGAAAGGCAAAGTTTGTTTGATCCACTCTTTTCCCATGCGTGTAAAGCTGTCCATGGTTTGGAAGTTTGCCTCAGCAGGTTCAGTGGGAATGTATAGGGCAGTGACCCTGTTAAAGCTGTGTATAGTAGTAGCCATTGTGAACAAATTTCATGATGTAGTGAGGTTGAGGTCTGCTACAATGAGCTATATAACGCTTGCAGTGAATTCAGTCAGCTTTTTTTTTTGATGTGGACTCTGTCACTCATCAAAACACTCTGAAACAACTTACTGTTTCATACCATCTCCATTAATTTGTTCCAGAGTAGCAGAAATTGGTTTAGAAGCTGTTTGTAGCAGGCTATAGCAAGCTTTCCTCACTGAAACAGAGAAGAATAATCTACAGGTTGTGCAAAAACACAGAGAAGAGGTTCTGGTACCCTGGCTGATTCAACCAGGAGCCAGAGGACTGAGACTAGAGAGATTTTGTTGCTTTTCACAGGGCCACATTAAAATAAATTAACAAAAGTATATGTTCAAAAAGTACCTGACAGAGTCTCTGAAATACATTCCCCCTGGTAATGCTATAATGGGGGGTTTAGAGGTTAACCTCCTACTAGGTTTGGAGGTTAAAAATCAGTTTGTGCTGTGGAGATTCTGGGGAAAGTGGGAGGCTAAATACAGGCCTTGGGCTTGGCACAATAGCCCATTAAGTTTCTTTTCTGTTTAATATTCTGAGATATAAGTGGCTCAGGATCTGAATTGAAAATATTCAGCACTTAGCTCCTATGGAAAAGGTGATGCAAAGAGCTGGAGAGGATACAAGCAGCATGAGCAAGCCTCAGTCCATTTAGTTCTGTGTAAGTAAGATACAGCAACAACGCTTCCAATCTAATTATTTTTTATTAGGGGACACTATTATAAGTCCAGAATTAAAAATCTTGACGAGTACCGATAAGCCTGTTTGATTTTCCTCAAAGCAAATTTACAGACTGTAAACTGCAGTAAAATTCCTGAGGATCCTCCAGGATCGAAGAGAAGCTGCGCCCAGCCCTGGCATCGCTCCCGCCTGTTATCCGTGAGTTCCCTCTGCGGGTGCCGCCAGGTCACTGCAAACCCAGGCTCCGCCAGCGCACCGGGGGAACGCATTGCAAAGGAGGACATTCCTGCAGCTTGACAGAGCTCTTTGTACCCCCAGATTCAAACCATGCCCTCCAGAGAAAGGCTGGGAGCCGCATTTTGACCTCTTACACCCTGAAGACGGGCTGTCAAGTCACACTCCTCTCTATTGCTTCTGCAGCTCCCACTGCTGTGCAGAAACCAGGCAAACTCTGAGCCTGATGTCCCTATATATAGTAGCAATTAATGTATACAGAAGAATCTACAAGTGTTCAAACCTACACAATTTTATTTGATTATTTTATGAAAATCAACCAGCTGAAATGAGAAATGCAAATATTTACTTTCAGATTGCATAGCTAATCTTTGTAGGAGATCAGAAAATGATACTTTTTTCTGCCTCCTTTTGTACAAACCTTTCTTGCCAGGGCTTCAGATGTTATGGAGTTGTTGTCCTTTAGAACATTCTATAATGATGACACCTGTGTAATCTGAGATTATTGTCTCACTGTTTTGATCCCAGTCTGTAAGAAGAATTTTATTGCTAACATGGACAAAAAAATCATTAGGACAGATTAGTGGTGACCTATCATTTTAATACTGTGACCTATCATTATAATATCATTTTAATACATTTTAATACACTTCTGTATCCCACGAGCCTAAGGTATGAAGTTCCATATGAGAACAAAATGGGTGCAGCTGCAGCAGAGCTGCATGTTAAACTCTGCGTGGCAGGAGCCAGAGGCAAGAGGATGAGAACAGCTGAAGCACTGCACAACAGATTTACCCAGCACCTGTGGCCCAGCTAGAGCACCAGACAAACAAAAAGTATGGCAGAAGCTGAGAAGACAGCAGGAAGAGCCCAGACTATGCAGCACACAAATTATGAGGAGGTAAAAGCCCAAGCCATCCTTTGCTCAGGGCACCAGCTCGAGGGTTTTTTGTGGTTTTTTTTTTTTTTTTATTAATCATAATTAAATTATTTTAAGTACTTCTGCTTCTCTGATATCGGAACCCTTTAGCCAGTAAGGAAACCTGGTCTGGCTGTGAGAAGAAGTGAGTAGGGAGTGAAAGGGGCACCTGTCAGGTCACTGGAGTCACTTGCAGTGAAGTGGCCTCAGTCCCAGTAAAATCTCTGGTGTGTGAGTGTGACCCCCAAAGTGTCTCCTGAGTGGTCAGGCTGGGATGTTCCCTCAAGACTGGGAAATTAAATGTGTGAAGAGACAGTGCATCACTTTATTGAAAAACAATTTCAGCGGAAAGAAAATTAAATGCATTATAAAAAAACATAGTTGCTTGAAAATTAATATGCAGAAGCAGGGATTTATATGCTCACTGTAGGATCAGTTCAGACACAGGTTCTACAATTGAAATTCTATACCTTCCAAGGTATTGCATCACAATTCATAGCAAATCTAGAAAGAGAATGAAAGATCTGGAAATATGACATGAAGAGACGAGATTTCTTGGATCAGCAGCTCCAACCCCCATCAGTCACGGACAGATATATTATGT
>VWZV01008986.1:114089-128804 GCA_013397155.1 Irena cyanogastra | reverse complement strand
GAGCACTTTAGAGCTAGTGAGTTTGTTTCTCATTCCACTGCACAGGCAGGCTGTCCTCAGTTCCAGGCCCTGGATGTTAGATACCCATGCCTACTTTGTTACTTGCCGTAATTCTACTCCAGTCTTGGATTTAATATATTTATTTGTTTTGTTTATTTTTGTTGTTGTTTATTTTTGTTTTGTTCTGTTCTTTATTTTTTTTTTTAATTTTTTTTTTTAATTTTGTGGGGGATGTGTTTGTTTCTGGTATTTTTTTGCTTTTTATTTGTTTGTTGGTTTTCCCCACCCCCGGAAGCCCAGTTACCAGATCAGCTTGGAACAATCCTCTTCCAAGCACAAGCACTCCATATTGAACTGTATTCAATTCACTTTTCATTTCTCTGTTTCAGACAGTGACTTACAGGTCTTAAAACTTCTGATACTGAGCCAGCAGGGCAGGTTACCCTTTCATAATACATTGCCTGGCATTCATCAGCTCCTTGATGTTTTCAGCAGCATTTTTAAACAAATATTTTTGGGGCACAGGGGGGATGATTGTTTCCCCCCTCCCTTCCTTGAAACTGTATTGGTACTTAACACCACTTTGGTATGAAAACCATCCTTCTCTCAGGTGCCACCAATTTACTACTGTAACATGACAGCTATTAGAGACCCCCTGGAGCTTCCAAAATATTCCTGTGTACTTTTCCTTGCTGGATGGATACATTGGCACAGTTAGAAATTCAAACTCTCCCTCTACCCTTTGACCCATAGTTGGCAGTTGCTGTTTGCAAAACTATCGCTATTCCACTAGATGGTACCACAACCATTGCTGACACTGGGATCTGCATTTTTGTTCTGTAATTTGGGAATAGCTCGCTCATCTCATAATTTTAGCATTTTCCTTGTAGTCATACAGAGTAAGAGTTGTTGGGAAAACTGAGGAGGCTGAATCCTACAGAATCTGTCTGCTATGTAGGTAACAGATTGAAGCTATTGATACAGTTAGGGATGTCAGAGCTACAAAATGAAGCAAGGACTTCTCATTTCAGGCTGGGTAAGAATTGTACTCAGCCAGAAACACCCAAGCTTAGATTGACTCGAATGTATTCTGTTTTTCCGAACTTGGGCCACTAACTGATATTAAACTCAGTAATTTTATCTTATCTGCTAAGGAAATATCGCAAACAATCACCGAGCCAAAAATAAAAAAAAGTATGAAAAGTGTTCTTTGGAGCATAAATGCACTATGAAGTCCTGAGACTGTGCACATTTGATTTAATTGGTAATTTACAGATATAGATTTATTCAGAAAACACATAAGAGCAATTCTTTTCTTGACTAAAAAACCAAACAACAAAAACAAAACATCAAACATATGCTCTTTAATTTCCTTAAAAGATATGGCTTAGAGATATGAGATACATGAGCAAATGTATTGGATTCTTGATTTGGGTAACTTTAGAAAAAGTAGTATCCTTATACAGAGATGAAGTAGAACTTAAATCAGTAGCAGTAGTTTATGCCAACATTTCCTTCAAATATAGTCTGTGCTCCCTATCTTGACTACCTGTGATTATGTACATGTGTCAGTACAATTATAGTTCTGTGACTATTTACCCTTCAATCTGTCACTGGAATTCTGAGACACTGACAATGGACAACAATGTGTCTGAATAGCTCCTCTATTTATGCATAAGGCTAGTTTAAAAACCAACCCACTAACCAACCAAAAATCACTTTTGGAAGCTAACAGTACTAACAGATGTTGTGTAAAATATGTCCTGTCAGTCCACTGAGTTGACATAACACAGGTGCAAGAAGTGTCCCAGATTCCAAAACCTTGTATTGAGATTCTTGCCAAACTTTTTCCTCACACCTTTTGACTTGAACTTACACCTTGTACCCTACCAGCAATGGGGTATCTCCCTCACCTTGGCCAGTCTGGCCATCTGTCACTGCAAAGGGAAGGTTTGCAGGGGAAGATTCTTGGTCTGGTACATCTCAGCTCAAAGCTACATTAGGTGGCATTCAATGTCTCCATAGTCACCTTCAGGATGTTCTGTAGGCTTCTGAGGGTGCCCTGTGATGACTTTAATAATTCTATTTATCCTTTTCCTCCTACCTCACTCTGTTCTTGTCTCACATTGGGACCTCTCTGCACTATTATAAAGTTTTCAGCTGACTTACATTTTAAGAGATCAAAGCTGACTTACATTTTTAAGTTCGTAGATCAAAGAATATTTATCATACAACAGAGACAGTAGTAATATGCAGTTAAGTGTTACTTAAATTAATTTATTTTCAGTAATGTTTTATTAGGTCCTACCATTTCTAAATGTAATTTGTAATCCACAGGGTTTTTTTAAAGTGCTGCAATTGATGATTGCATTTCTTCAGACTTGCCTAGTCTTCTGCAGGGCACAGACAAGCAGCAAGCCTCAGAGATGTGACATTTCCTCTGCCACTGCCTCACACTGAAGCATGGTCATCTGCTTAGCAATAGTACTTAGAGTAAGATGGTAAACAAGGATTTAAAATAAGCTGGAATACCTCTCACAGCGTTACAATGGTTTTGGTAATCTCTCTAAGCTGTTTAGATAATTTCATCCTGCATCAAAAAGTGTACTTAATTTCTGTCTAAGGATGACTTTTTACCAAAAGTCAACCAAACTGAAATCCAAAGTTCCTTTTCAAACTTGTTAACACAGCTATTGTGATTTTTTTTTCATGTAGTATGGACACATTTTCTGCACTCCAGGGAATGGCTGGATTCTTTATCCTCTATTATCTTGTCCCCTTTCCCCGCTGCAAATGAACTTCTTCTGATAATTAGCTGACTAATCTTTGAAAATGAGTTTTGAAAACTGTTTTTTTCCTGAAGAAGTATTAATTTTTGTCCACCTGAGTGATTTTTAGTGCTTAGATATTCTTGCTGTTATAGAGTAGCAATTTGGCTAAACACTGTCATTCAGCCATGTAGAAGTGAAGATAAAGAATAAATATATCGTCTCATCTCAAAATTGCACAAGCAATATAGATGAACATAATTTATTTGCCTACTTGTGGTCTGGTCATAAAGCTGTGATAAAGTCTTTTGTCATTACATAGAAATGACATTTTATTTCTTTATTTATGTAGTGTAGATAAGAAAGGATTTTACATCAACAGTTAGGCATGGATGAAGAAATTAAAAGTCTTTGTGAAGACCAGAAATACAGCTTCTTTTTTTGATCTAAAGCAATTTTTGCAGTGGCTGCTGAAGTTTATGAAATCAGAAACACCAGAGTCTCATTGCATTAAATGGCTGATCAGGGGAATCTTTTCACAGTGATTTTCATTATGGCAGTTATCTCTTTATATGCTCTTCAGAGAGGCTAATGACATCCTAGTGTAATTAGGTGCTCAGCAATGAAAGCTTAAATCACTCAAACTTAATCAGACATGAAGTACTGTGGCTGAGAGGTTTAGATTGTTCTAATATTAACTAATTTATCTAATATGACACTAAATGTCCTGTGCTCAGTTCCTTGATTGAGTTGAATGATGGTGGTGTGACCCACTGTATTACCTTATGTTTAATCAGTTTGACTTGTCTCAATGTCTTTGACATTTACAGATGTCTTTGCTCTAGCATATTATTTCTCCTTGTGTTTTCCCAAAAGATATGGCTTGAGAGACATTCTAATGACTCCCAGTAATTTATTTCTCAGTAGACCTTCAAATGGACTCTGAGAATTAAATACTTTTCCCACTACTTCATGTTTTTTCCATTGTGAATGAGGAAAAATATTTAAATTTAGTCAATTTTCCTCTTCAAGGTCAAGTCTCTTTAGTCTCATCATTTTCCATCCAGAACTGACTCTTTTATGATCATGGCAAAAGGAATATTATTAGCTTATATGTGCATAATCATAAGATATTCCTGTCAGGTTTCTTGTAGTGGATGTTTGTTTGCAATACAAGCCATTACAGTTACAGTTAGAGTCAGTAGGAAGCCTTTATTTTAGGTGCCTTCACATCGCCCAAATTTAACTACGCTGACAGAAGCTTTTTCCATGTCTGATCTCTGTTTTATCCTGGCTTTATTTTGACAGTTAGTGGAAAGCTTTCCATTTGTTCCTGCCGTGAGGCCTTATTTTGCTCAAGTGAAAGAAGGACAACCATTTACTCTTGTCTCCCTGGTCCTGTGTCACTCAATTTATGTTTGAAGGTTTTGACAAAAGGGTCCTATAATTCAATATTGGATTGTGGGGATTAGCTAGAAGTGATTTGAAGGAAGATTTTATATGAATGGCAGATGATCATGCTAGTCTATAATTTCTTTTTGGAATCCTGTCTGGTTGTTCACTTGGTGAAGCAATAGTTTGTTTTAGGTGACAGTGGTTTGGTTTGAACCACGCTTTCAACCTCATTTAACATGCATGTGGGAAAATACTATGTGGGACATCTAAAAATCCATAATTTACTTAACAATACAATGCTGGACATATGCACTTAGAAAAAATAAGGGCTGCAAAGAAAAATGAGGGTTGAGAACTACTGTTAGTGGGCTTTATCCCAGCTTTTGAAGTAAAGAATATGAGAGCTGTCTCTTGCTTAGTGTGTGAAATAGGAGTTAGTCAGGGCAAACTGGGGCTTTGGGTTCCTGTCTCTCTGCTGTAAGGATGGAAGTTCAGCAGGGAGGAAAGCAGAAGACAGCAAATGGAGGGTCGCTCTGAAGCCTCAGGCTGTGAACATGGACCACAGGGTCCATTCTTTTGTGGTTTTTCAGGCACTCTCCTTGGATTTTTAATCCTCAATCTGTTGTGCTTTTATTGACCTAAGAAGAGTGTTATATATGGTGTATTCTTTCTGCCATCCTCTGGAGACAAGGCTTATTTATGGTAGTTTTGTTTTGGAACATTGAGTTATGTGTATTGCTTTGTCTTAGCTAATGCTGGTCAAAGATGTTTGCCCTTTGCCCTGGCTTCGAGCTGGGCTTTACAGTAATTATATATATTGTGGGAAAAACTCAGTTCACTGTGTCTGATTTTCTAAATGTCAGCCTAAGCTTCCTATTTGAGGTAATTTGCTTTTAAGACAATAAGAATCAGGTGAAAATGCAAAGTAAAAAACATTTTGTTGAAGTACAATTGAGCGTACTAGGCAAAATGTCCAGAATAATATAAACTATAGAAAAATGGTGTCATGAGCATTAATGATCCAACAGCCCAGTGCTCTCTTTTCACTAGCTTTATGTTTTAGCTCTTTTAAACAGTTTTAAATAATCTGATTAATTTTTTTTCTGTGAAACCTGATGAAGAAATTAATTTCAAGTCAATTCTGCTTCAATCAGTCTTAAGAGAGAGAAAATTATTTTTTGATAGTAATTTTAAGGGAGCAAATACTTCTAGGGAAGCAAGGTCTGTAATTTATATCCTGTTACACTTGCTGGTGGTTATAGCAGAAAAGTCCAGGATCATATCATAGTCAATGAGTGAAAGAAACACCCAGAGCTAGTTTGTAGAGTAATATTGAAATCCTACAATAGTTTCAATGCATAAAATAGAAATAAAATTTTGAGTCATGTGTTTCATTTTGGACTGAATGTATTGGCAGTCAAAGAATGGAGAAAATATGCCTGGGGATTATGTGTGTTTATGATCACAGTTTATATATTATATAAGGTTTGTAATATTTGTCTTTATTTTAACTGGTAATTTGATTATTTGAATGATTCTTTGCAATATGCTGTGGTATTGCAGAGACTGGGTTGTCCCTGAGGATTAGAGAGTCCCTCAGGGTGGCAAGCCAGGCTCCAACCTGAGTTTGTGGTCTCTTATCCTTTTATCCACTGTGCAGCTCAGAGAAGAATCTGGTTCTGTCTTCATTTGCTCCAATCAGGCATTTATAGATAGTGATGTTGTCTCCCCTTTGCCTTCACTTGTCAAGGCTGAATAAACACTGTTCTCTCCACTTCTTGTATTTTCCTTACTTTAGCCCTTGACTATCTTAGTCCTTTGCTGGGTTCACTTCTGTATCCTTGAGTTGGAGATGATAGCACAACATAAAATCTCTTCAATGATTTCCAGATCTCCCAGTTAACAGTAGATTTATGCCCTAATTAACTTTCCATGCAGTCATAATTTCGTCTGTAGATACCTACAAGCTTAATATAAAATGGAACCACATGACTGGGAGAGATTGACCACATCTGAATACTAGATAGCATAAAACCTAGCTCACCTTTCCTCACCTTTCCTAAGGTTAAATGACTATCCTACTCAGGAAAGGGTAATTTGAATATGTTTCTTTCCTTTGGAGATTATTAAAGAAGCTGTTGAGTAAAAGGTGGATTATACCTATTATTTTTTTCCACTAACAAGTCAATATTTGCAAGAAATATAAGTCAGTGCATTATTGCACCCTGAGTAGATTGTTGATCTCAGGATTTGACATCACTGCTGCCTGAACCTTTAGATTTAAATAAGGGTGGTTTTGTATCAAGTGAATAAATGTTCAGGTAATTTAGGTTCTTTCCATACTGAATGTCAGCTATGTGGTAAGTCTGAGGATTGAAACTTAAGACATGGTTTCTAAAACTGAGGTTGAACATGCCTTTATGCACATGCCCAAGTTTGATCTTCGTTTCAGAGCACAAGCTTTCGCTGTTTACGAGAAGGGAGCCTGGAGGCCACAGATGAACAGATTGCTCAGTACGTGCCATTATGGCAAACCTCAGCGTCTTAATAGTGATCTATGTGCTTGTGGCTGGCACAGCTATTTGTTTTGAAGGTGGTCATGACAGCAAAGCTATAAACACCAATAGATTGTGGTGTATTTTTTTAATGTCTTATCCATGAAAAACTGGACAAGAAATGACTAGTACAGAACAGGTGTTAGGTGCATAGTTAAATGTTCTTGTGCCAAAAAGCAGTTAGTGCCATAACATTTTTTTGTATCAAGTAAGATTAAGGAGAAGCTCTCTTCCAAAAACAAGCACAGAATTGACATTGGATTCATGCATAAATATTAACTGTGATTTGGAGTTCTGTACCTGAATTGCATCAAAACCCTATTTTGCATTTAAGAAAATGCAAATCTAAAGTTGTTATCGTTTTGCTGTGAGAACAAACAAGTGTAGTGTGAGCAAACGCTACATGCCTGCATCTGTAGATAGCTCTGAAGAAGCTCAGATCTGTTTCACCTGGGAATATTAACAGTATGGAGAGAGTTTTGCAAGCATTCTACAGATAAAACATGCTTGATGGGAGAACAGTAGAATAGAAGTTAATAGAGCTTTTCTTGTACCATAATTTTGGTACATGGCATGACCCATGCCACTGCTGCTTCTTCTGAATACCAGATGATTCACCTTTACCAATGAGGTCTCTAGATCCTGGACTAGCTGTGGCCAGTATTACTTGTACCAAGACAGGATGAAGTGACATGTTCTCCTTTTTCATGCTCAAAACCAGCTCAAAGCTTCTCAGCAGGTAAAATCAATCAAAACGGAGTGTTGCTTTGCTGGAGGGCAGGAAGTCTCTGCAGAGGAATCTGGACAGGCTGGATTGATGAGCTGAGGCCTGTTGAGTGAGGTTCAGCAAGGCCAAGTGCCTGTTCCTGCAGTTGGGTCACAACTCCAGACAGCACTGCAGGCTTGGGGAAGAGTGGCTGGAAAGTGGCTCAGGGACCATAGGAAAGGGCCTGGACGTGCTGATTGACAGTGGCTGCACCTGTAGCATGTGACCACTGGCACCTTGAGTGCTCTGTCCACTTGAGAAAGCTGGGGCTGTTTAGCCTGGAGAAAATTATGCTCAAGGGGGACTTTATTGCTCTCTACAGCTCCCTGAATGGAGGGTATAGTGAGGTGAAGGTTGGTCTCCCAGGTGACAAATGACAAAACAAGAGGAGATGGTCTCAAGTTCTGCCAGTGGATGCTTAGGTTGGATATCAGGAAAATTTCTTCACAGAAGTTTTTCAGGCTGCCCAGGGAAGTGATGCGGTGAGCATCCCCTGGCACTATTAAAAAATGGTGGATATGGCATGTAAGAACATACTTTGATGGAGAAAATAATGATAGCTGATAATTTGGCTTGGTGATCTTAGAGGTCTTTTCCAGCCTTAAGGATTCTATGATTTTGTGAGTCTATGAATCCTATGCTTTTGCCATGCTGTATTTTGTTGAAGAGACTGAGGAGCCTGGGCAAAAGGACTACAAAGACAGTCATTAGAGATTTGGAATGTACTGGATAATCTCAGAGGTCCTTGAGAGAAAGGATAGGGGTGTGTATTCTCTCTTTTCAGTGAATCTCTTGCTTCTGCTGCTTCACTGTCCACGTTCCCATTCTCCCTATATTTGGCATTCACAAATGCCTCACAGATGCCTGCATTCACCCCTTCTTTCTCCAGCAGGTCTTCCTGCTGTTTTTGTGGAACAGGAGAGAGGACTGGTCTGGGACACAGCTGGATGGAAATCCTAGAGAACCAAACATACTCATCCTATCCTTGCCTTGCAGAGGACAGCTGCTGTCTCTTCTGGGAGTTGAAAAATGCTGCAAGTTCTGCTGCCTGGAAAAGAGAGCAAGAGCAGGGGCTATGCGTGTGGGCAGCTGTTCAGGCTGGACGCCCAAACATGTTCATACAGAGTCGTGTTGTACATTGCAGTTTGCTGTGCAAAGAAGTCTCCAGTTCTTTGTGCCCTGATAATGAAATTGTGGTGGGATACTGGGACAAATCACCATACATATGACCAGATTGAAGTCATGATTGTCTGGTGGTGATTGTTTGATAATATGATTTAGCCAGAGAAGCTGGCTTTTGAATAATGTTAATTTTAAAGACTGAGTAGTGTAAGAGGACTTTTTTCTAGGAAAAAGCCGTACCACCCCATGATATAGTTTAAACAGTAGAATTACAGACGACTTGGTTCTCTTAAACAAGACAAGGGATTTGCCACAAAAAATACATCATGAAAGAGGAAGAAATATTGCATGAAACAAATAGGAACTGGATTAAACTAAAAAAAAATCCATTGTCAAAATGCTAAAAAGACTTTGCTTTTTTATTGCTAACACAGAGTAACTTAATTTCTATAATATGAATTAGTTGAAAAGGGAAACTTTTCTTTTTCTAAATAGCATCATGCAGTGATTCTTTTACCATATTCCTTCTGTACTAAAACATGATAATTCAAGCAAAAAACATGCTGAAATGCAGAATGGTGTTTATCGGGTGGATGACGTGGTACAGACACAGATGTTTGTCAGGATCAGCAGGATTTTTCTGAGCACTATTTATTTTTGGAAAAACGCAGTTTTACTTCACTAAAAGTATATACATATTTGAATTGATATTTGGTGGTAATTTTGTCATAACAACCACCCTGAAGTTTCAGCATTCCTGAAATATTTTTCTTCCATTTAGATTCTTGGTACTTGGCTTTTAAGAAGGTTCATGGCTGCTGACAAAGAAGAGGCAAAAATAAGAGGTTTCTCTTACCAACCTTGAGCTCTAGAATGCTTGTCATTAACAGTGTCCTCAGTTTGGTGTCCAAGAGACCTCATTCAAAAATTCTGAATCAGAGAAGGCTTGAAAATTATATATCCCACTGCTCAGAAAGTGCTGTAACCCCTAGGCTCTGTGGCATGAACTGAATACAGCCAGTATATCCTCCAGGGGCCCACTGGAAACTGAAACTTCACACAGAAAAATCCTGAAGTGGGACTACTTGTTTCATGTAGATTCTATACAGTAAACCTATTTTTTCCATCTCATAATTTTTGTTAGAGAACAGTTTTAGACATATTAAGAACATTTTAGTAATGAAAGAAAATGAAAAGCAATAAATGGTTTACAAGGCTCATGATGCTTAATAGTGAAAGTGGGAGGTGTAATCAGATTTTAAATCAGATTTTAAACCAGTTTTAGTTCCAGCTGTCTCTGCTTTGGTTTACTAGAGAATGTTCCATCACAAGAACTTGCTCTAATACAGTCAGAGAGAATAAGCAGGACATTTCATGTTAAAAAATATGTTCAGTAGTAAATTCATTGCACATAATGAGGATTAAACATTTAGTCAGAAAGCATTGCTTGATTCTAACTTTCTTTGGAGACCACTAACAGGCATTGGTTTGGATGAAATGGTGACGGATATTACTCAGTGCCTTTACTAGAAATCATGACCTAAAAATGAATATGCGTTATTCCCCTGGGTAGCTTCAAGACCAAGGAAATAGACTCTTATCACATCAGCAAACCTCACTGAGTATCACTTAAAAGAACAGAAAAATAGATATACATATGCTATGTCAAATGTAACCAAACAGTTCAGTAAATATGTGTGAAATCTGCTGGAAATTATGATTAGAGTAGTTCAAGTCACTAGGTGGGGCAGAAAGTAGAAAAAAAAAAAAGAGAAAACTATGAAATGGTCATGCTTAAAAAACAAACTGATAAATCCTGATTGACAATACTAATAGGGGTGAACATATTTGCAGACTAATAAGGATAGACAGAATCTTTTTAAGTAGCTCTTATTTTTGAGTCTTATAAGAAGCAAAATTTTGCCTTCCTTTATAGTATTTGTTGATTTTTACTAACATAAGAAAGAAGAGGTTTTGGCCATGTGTTTTGCACTATAAGTAAACCTAATCATTCAGGCTTTGAAACTCAGCTTGTAATGTCAGATTAATTTGGAATTCTCACACTCTTGCGTCCCACTGAAGAAAACCCAGTACATTAAAATATTTTTCTTTAAAAAGAAGAGGAAATGAAAAATTGAATTTCACAGCAAGACTTCCAGAGATTCATGAGATCTTGTCTACTTTGAATTTTAGTGGACCAACCATCACTAGATTTAATTAAGGTGTATAGCTAAGTCAGTGCAAGCATCTGTACAGTATAGAGATGTGTATCTGATTTTGCTCTAACACTTTTGGAGTGTCTAATGTCAGGTTGATCTGATTTGGGTGTTGATGCTTGGAATTTATTTCTGCCTTTAGTTCTGATTTATTTCTTTCCCCTGCTCTTTTAGCTGATGTTAACCAGGTGTGAATGATATCACTTGTCTAAACAGGTAAGTGGCCACTTCTACTGGCACATCTGACTTGCTAAATGAATTACACGTTCATTTAGTGTGCAGGTTACAACTTATATTGCCTTGTTTTCTTCTTATCTGCAGGGGTTTAGACTTGAAAATCTGTGACTGAGCTATAACTTGTACTAATTGTGAAGCTAATCGCTTGGTTTACTGATGTCATCACAGAGACAAAATTAACTAAAGCTTCATAATTTTTCAGTTGTTCTTTCAAGAGAGTGAACTATAGCACAATTCCAGTGCAGTGGTTATGGAAGTCACCACTGAACTGAAACTGGACACTTAACATGAAAGAATCAGGTGTCAGACCAGTAACCAAACTGCAGAATCTTTTCTTCAGGTAGTGAAGTGCACCAACTGCACTTAGTTTCAAAAAAAAAATCTGGGAAGCACATTTGGGATAATAGTGCCTTTGGACAAGCTTACACTCCTCAAATTTATCAGAACTGCCATTTTAAAATACTTAGTCCATAGGTCCCAATCTTTTTTTTTTTACAGACAATAGTAAACTGACATATTTTATTGAAAGCTGTAGCTTTGTTCTCAGTAATATTAAACTAGTTTATCCTGGGGTTGGTGCCACATATGATTTGATTCATCAGAGTAGCAAATGGTTATTATTCCTATCCATCAGGAATACTGAGAAGATGCTTAGGTGAGGAAGTTCATATTGATGTTTCACTCTGTTCTTTGAGTTACAGTAAAGGAAGTGGTCACATCTGGGTGGGCTTTATTTGGACTGTGATGGGAACTCTGCCAGGTCACAAGATCTGTTTCTGTTAAAGATGCTGTGTTCATCTAATTCATTTCAGAGAAGTCTTTCATAATTAGCTGACTCATACACTAACATGATCCAATCCAGATGAAGGGAGGGGAAATGGTGAAATAGCTTGCAAAGCTACAGCTACCCTCTCTGATTTCTTTATTAACTCTTGAAAGCCCGCTATTCGTTATCTCTCTGAAAATTAATGAAGAAGCTAACTTTAATATTTTATTTACCTTTCTAGCATCGCCATTTTTAAAGGATTAGAACTACTAATTGATTAATGTTACAATAAATGTTTTGAAACTGCTTTAAGTGTTTTAAGTAATGAGATGACATCAGAGCAGTAGATATTGGGAGTTCAAATNNNNAATGATTACTTTGTTTACTTTATGACCAAGTCATACAAACTTGTGTGATATGTGATGTAAACCTGCATTTTATCTCAAGTTTTTTACTTTAATCAAAATTTACTCAAACTAAAATTATTTGAAAGAGTACATCAGACTTCTAAAACAAATCTGATTCATCAGAATGTTCAGTGGGAGGTCAAGTGAAAAATCTGGATTACTAGTCATCTTTTATCTTCTATGTGGTGCACTCTCATTAGTATACTGGTGACCTGGGTGGCTCATGTATATTTCTGTTTTCAAAGACATAGATTCAGTGTAGCTAAATCTAAAAAAAAAAAAAAAAAACAACCCAAAAGGGAAAAAGATATGATTGATTTATTCTCCTCAAATCTGGTAGAAGCATAAGGTACTAAGGTATGTCCCTGGAGCATAACTGATTAATGCTTCCACACAGATCTACACTGATTTGGAAGATCCTGTTTCTCAGAGAGTGAAGCAATGACTCAGGGTCTTGTACGAGCAGAGGTTGTCTGTTGGATCCAGGAGTAGGGACTCCTGGAAGAATGGAGAAATGTTTCATACATGGTAATAAGAAACTTCAATAACCACTGGTTTTTTTAGTTGTGGTCCTCATGACACTTGAATAATATAATTCTTTTTTAGATTCCTGATACAATAGCCCTGATACTGAGCATAATTTCATCAATTATGCTACATGCCATACTTATGATGCTAATAGCTAAGAAGAATATAGTGCACCTCTTAGTTTAAAGACACCTTGCTTTCTAGAAAGGACACGCAAAATGGAGTTGTCTAAGTAGTTGAAGTACTGCTAGGAAGGAAACTGAGGGAAGCAGCAATGTTTAGAGAAAAGAGTAAGAGAAACTTTTAAATGTTGTTATTGTTAACGTATTTTTAAATATTATTGTAGGCAACTGCACTCAACCTAATTTGTGGCCTTTAGGAGAAAAGACATTGGCCTACCTTGGGCCAAATGACTACCACACATTTGTTTGCTTACAGCTAAAAGAGGCTGAGGACTTGAGAAGGTGGAACTAAGGAATCTAAGAGAAACTATCTAAGAGGAACTAAGAGGAACCTATCCTGCTACAGTCTTACCTTCAATCTTGATGAATTTTCTAAGGGTTCTGTTCCTTGGGCAGCTGAGATTCAGTGGTGGAGAACGAAGAAAAGGAGAAGGGCTGAGTAACATAGTCATTGCAACAAAAAAGCAAAAGCAGAACACAAAGTCCTCTATATCACAAGACTGGTGAAAGAAACTCAAAAAGGTAACTTCTGGAAGCTTAAATCTGGAGGGTATGCACTTTTTCAGGGGTCATGTCATTTTTGTACATCCAAGATTAGCAGATGGTATCCAGCATTTTCCTGCCTTCTATCCTACCTAAAGATTAAGTGCCATTCTTCCAAACACAGAGAAGAGAGAAACTCCTCTTTTAGCTATCTCTCATGCTGTTTGTAGCTTCTGTGTTATTTAATTTTAGAGGAACTAAGATAAAAAGTGTTGGTGTTTTTAATAACTCATTGCAAATTTTTCTCATGAAGTCTTTTCTAACTCATGCGTTGATCTACTGCGGTACCCGTGTAAGAGAAAGATAAATTTTACAACTTAATTTACAAGTTGCTTCTAAGCTGAAGTATCCTGCTTGTAAAGTGTTGCAAAGCCCTGTGTCAGAGTAAAGACAAAGCTTGAAGTTCCCTAGAATACTCTTCCTTAGGCAGCAATCTGTGAATGACAGTCAAACCTACATGCTTTCCAAGTAAACAGAAGAGCAGGACAGCTGTCAAACAGATGTGGAACTCCCATCCTCAAAGTTCCCAAAGCAAGTGTTCCCATTGTTCGGATCATAATGATTGGTACATGTATCCTCTTTTTTTTTTTTCTTTAAAGTTAGTATTAAAAGAAGGCTAGTGCTTACAGATTGTCCAAGGACAGACGACAGTCTCAGAGAAGAGACAACAAATGTCATACAATCAGGCATTGTTTAAAACAGCTGCTCCCATTTAGGCTTTGGAGCATCCTACATCTATTTTACACACTTTTTAATGTAATTGTTTCCCCTATTCAGTCACAAGTAAAATTTCTGACTTTTGTCTGTACTAGCTACAGAAGAATTCAGCTTGGTAGTAATGTAGTAAACCAGAAGACTTTTAGAGATCTCGAGTCTAAAACCTTTCCATCTTGGATCATAAAATACTATTTTTGGATTAATTTTTTTTTTCAGATTCTTGACTCATGAAATTAATCTCTTTCTCAAACTGTTCTGTATTGTTAGGGATAAGAGAATCATACTGGACAAGAAAGTGAATTTTGTATAACTACATGTGGTCACATAGTGAGGTTTTAAGAAAACTGTCAATTAAAACAGTGTTTTAAAAGAATGAAAACATGAAGTATAAGGAGTCTTTGAAAGACTGTCTTATCCAACCCCCTCTTGCTTAAAGCAGGGTCAGCTAGATCACATTGCTCAGATCTGTGTCCTGTCAGGCTTTCAATATCTCCAAGGATACTGTAAGGAGGA
>VWZV01008986.1:59627-112534 GCA_013397155.1 Irena cyanogastra | reverse complement strand
TTTAACAGCTATGACGAATAATCCAAACACACCTATAGCATGGGTGAAAAAGAGTTCTATTGCATTTGATTAAATTGTATTTTCTTACAGATTTTGCTCAGTTTCTATGTCAATAATAAATATATTTAACTACTAAGTAGAAAAAACAGGCAATATGAGCATGAGAACAAAGTTTACCTTACTTGTATTTATTTTCCTCTGCCTACAATATCAATGTCTTCTAAGAGACAAAAGCTGTGTTTCTCTTGCAATCAAAATCCAGATTTTCATGGGACAATGTGCTCCACAAGACCATGTGGTCTGTGAGAATATTTATAAGACTGGCCTAAAATGGTTTGCATCAGTGTTTTTCACTATGCTGCCTGCGGGCTGCAGGCAATTTTCATATTGGACCATTATCTCTGGTCCCTGGTCTCTCCTGAAGTTGACATGGAAATTGTGTGGGAAAAAGCAAACCGGCACAGGTGTGAATCGTGGTCTTTGAACACATACAGCAGGTGCAAAGACTGAAAGCATCAAACAGTGTGAGGACCTCAATTTTCTGAGATTCCAGGAAATCGAGAGGAACTGGCTTCTAAACTGCAGCATCAGTGAGACTTTGAAGAGGGAATCTGTTACTTAGAAATGGAGCCCCCAAGTCATCACAGACATTCAACACTTGCTGAGAGAGGAACAGCAGTGGCTTTTGTCCCTGCAGCAGGAATATGGTGACATGCTTTGAGAATGCAGGTAACGATATTGCAGCATGGATTGCCATGTATGTTCTCATGAAAAACCTCTCTTTTCCTGGTAAGCCTTGAAAAGGCTTCTTTGGAGTAACTGCTTTGCTACTTTTGCCATAAGAAATCTCACTGGACTAGCTGGTGCTGCTCTACTAGATAGTTCTCCTCCGTCTGCAGTCTGTTTCTATTTGTGTGTCTTTGATACAATCAATCCTTTTGCTTCTTTCTCCGGGGCCTCAGGTTTAAGTCGTTGATGAAGCTACTTTGCTTCCAAGAAGGTTTCTTAGTTCTGTCAGTGCCTATAAAGAAGTGCAGAAGTCTGAAATGTAGCTGGTTATGCAAGAAAGGAGAGGCAGAGTATCCATCAGTTCTGGGCTGAGCCCTGAGAATACCTCAGGTTCAGCACAGAGAGAGGTGGATGTGATACCCATTTACCTAAATGACCTGTAATAGATGAATTTACCTCCTTCTGGAGTAGACCTGGCTAAGGGTACTTAGTGAGAAGGGGTTTCATCACCTCTCACATAGAGCTCCAGAACATTAGATTAGGTCTGAGACAATAGTAAAACGTAGATTTATGAACATACAAAAGGAAAAAAAAAAATACACAACAAGCACTTCTAAACTCATTATAGAGGCAGAAGGATTGAATAATTTTTTTTTTGTTATGTTTAAAAGAAAAACATACCAGTTGGTACACATTTAAATAAATATTTTTTTCATTACTTTTGAGTTGAATAAAACACTGTCAGATAGATTTGAATAAGCTTTAATTTTACTGAAACAAACAGACAAACAAAACCAATAAACAACCCACGCCAAAACCTCCAACACCCCTCCCCTCCAAATTATTACCATTTTAAGTCGCTTGTTCATATCCTCATTTATAATCTTCAGCGATAGATTGCTTTTCCTTCATTTTTTTACCTATATGCTCTGTCATGGTTTGGCAACAGATGTTTGCTTTTTTTCTGAGTCAGACTTCAAAAATTTCGACATGAAACCAGTGTATAAATTTTCTAGTAGTTGCGTGATGAGGTGAAACCAAGGTTTGCGGGTGGTAGTCATAAACAGCTGGAATAAACAGCTAGTTCCTACTGAACATATGTTAGTGCCTCTTGGTTTACAGGATGTTTTTTCAGCCTTTTTGTGCTCAAGAGAAGACAAAATGAAATTACAGCTACACAGTATTGCTGCCTGCCATGCTCTGTGGAAATTACTCTGCTACCATTGGTGCAGAGCACTTGCAGCACTGTTTTTCTGCAGCTTGTGTGACAAAGGAATGTGCTAGAATGGAGATGTAAGGATGCTGTCCCTTGGGGAAGAGGCAGGCTTCCTCTGGTGCTTGCATGTGCAACCTCCCTGCTCCCAGCAGGCTTGTTGGCTAGCCCTTCACTGACCTCAAGTTTAAGCTCTTTGTGTTCAAGGCTTTGTCTCTACAATCTGGTTTACCTCCTGGGTGAGATTACTAGAGGAGGATGGGAACTGTTATACTTCCCTTGACTGTAATGTGATTGTATATTTTTACAGTGACTAAAGAGCTGGCCTGTTATCTTCTTTTGTTCCCAAACCATCCCATATCTCCTATGAACTCAACCATGATGTTCTCACCGACTTTCCTATTTTTGTGTCTTCCTTTGTGTGTTTCATGTTGTGTGCTCCTCACGGTGCTGTAATGCATTGCAACCATAACACATCATCTCACCTCCAAGTGTTTCACCTCTGAAAGGGCAGCTTGTATTCCAAAACCCTGTTGTGGTACTGATGGAATGCTTGCTGCACCACTGCCCTTCATGCATAAGCCATTGAGAGGCTGTACTCAGTGCAGCAGAAATCACTCCACAGACAGCTCTGGTTTTGAACTGAAGTCCACTCTACCTTGTGCCATCCCCCCATTATTATCTTCTATTTTTTCTCGTTGAAGGAATCATCCTTAATTTTTTTCAGACATTTTAGCAGCAAATGTATATATATAGGAAAGCATCAGAAGTATGCCATTCAACACTCACGGCTGCAGACCAATCTGCTTTTAATACATCCTAGGATCAGGCTAAAAAAGAAAAATATTTTGATTCTACTAAGGACAACTTGTCATTCTTCAAGGGTGAAAGGGAAAAGCATTCTTCTCAAATTTGTGCTCCAACTGCCAAACCTTTCAGATGATACAATAGTTTTCCATAAAAGGTTTGACTGATTGAAGTCAGTGGTTTCTACTAGGCCTGTTGATCTCTGCCTCAAGATTATTGCTACACAAAGAAAGCAGATTTGGGAGAAAAGTAGCCAGTGCTGAAGAGACGACATCCCCTCATCCATAACTCTGGAAATGATGCAGTCATTAAAGAACAGTTGCAGAAGAATAACTACCATGTGGTAGTAAGGAAATGCTGTAAATATTTGTCCAGAGAGTGGTGCTCTGATCTCAGCTAACGAAATGTGCTCTTGTTTGTTCAATCCTGCTGCCTTGGGGCTCTGGCAAATTCCTGTCTTAATCTTCAGCCTCACCTAGAGACACACCCCAGTATGTGGAGATCTGCAGGCAAGGAGTGGAATTTACTCATGAGGAAACAACTTGAAACATCCTGTTTTAAAGTGAATGCAAAAGGGGCCAAAGAGAATGGAATCTGCCTTACTATCACAGCTAAGAATCAGATGACTGAAAATACGTTGCAAAGATAATCTTACTGGTTTAGTAACAGTGGGAGTATAGTTATGAATGAGCACTGAGTTGCTCCTACTTTTGCTGAACATTACCTTGAGAGGCTTCACAAGTGTTTACTATTATATATAAAATTTCCTTAATTCAACCATCTGCAATGGAAATCACAAACGGGTACAATTCAGAGATCTGTGTACTTCATCTAGAAGAAATTCACTGGTTTAAAGGTAAAAATTGAAATACTTAATCAGATTACTTGAATGTTGTCTATCAAGAATTGTCTGTGAATTGTCTGTGAATTCAGAGCCTTTAAACATTTTTGTTTATGTTATACTCTTCCTCACACTTTTTTTTATTTGCGGTTGATGCTGCCTCAGATTTGGGGTAGTGAGCTCTTTAAGAAAGGCCCATTTCTTTGATCTCTTCTTCAAGCAGGGTTCTTGGCAAATTCATGGAGTTGCAAAAACATTCAAAAAATGTTCAAAATAGCTACATTAAACTTCATGAGTAACTTGATAGCATTTTTTCTCAAGTACAGCAGAACGGTGGTCAGAATCTCATGTGTGTTCTTTAAAATGAAAAGGCCCAATTTTCAAGGGCAGTGAGAATAAGAGCTCTTTTCCCACTTTGAAACAGTCTTGGAAATAAGGCTTTGCTCAGGGCTTGATACTTAAAAATCGTCTAATCTGTACTTCAAAATTAGCTGTTGTTAATCATGGGGTTGTAACCCTCAAATACTGTACTTGCTAAAGTTTGCTGGACTGAGGTACACACATACAGTGACAAGGTGCCGTGTACTAGTTTTCTGCTTAGAAGCTGCTATTTCCCAAGACTTATTTTGAATTTTGGCTCAGGTTTTGTTTGAGACAGCTAGTGGGAGTGTGTACCTTATGGTAGAAACTGTGCTTTTCTTTTTGATCCTAACTTCTGCTTGTAGGCAGGAGACCCTGTTTCATGAAAGAGGCAGAGGTATTTAATTGATCAGTGATACTTGGATATGAGACAGAACTAGGAATCGTGTCTCTAGTATTTGTTCTTTTTCAAAAGAAATACCCATGACAACTGTATTTGTTTCTTGGTTCCATCGTTCTGGCTGATTCCTCAGCTAGTTAAGCCTACTGCATTACATGACAATGCTGGAGCATGGGTTTAAGGTCTAAAACAATTGATGAACTGACTCACAACACTAATTGTTTTAGATCCGAAGTAATTGTTCTCTTGTGCCATGATGACAATGACTCAACAGAGTTTGACCATGGAGAGGATAAACTTTTACCCTTAAGAAAGTTTTCCATACTTATCTCTTATTTCTTAATTTAAGTTCAATGGTATAAAAGGCATAGAATTTAACTGAGTGTTAGTGTTTATGGTTTTCTTCTTATCCATCTATCTAAAAGGCAAGAAGAGCAAATCAATACACCAAAAATGCTGGCCCTAGTCCTAGGAGCACCTTACATTTTCATACTGAGAAATCACATTAAACCACTCAGATTGCCAGTTTCCTTAGAGTCCTAATCTGATCTACAGCAAATCTTATTATCTTATGTTTAATCCAACCCTCTTTCTGTCTCCTTTCAGTGAACCAGAGATCTTAACTATAGACCATTTGTTTTGTCAAACGAGAAGGGGGGAAAGCAACTTTAGGTTAGAGAAAGACTGGAGAGTAGCCTTTATCGTACTCATTATTACTTTTATCGTTGGGGGGTTTTAGATGTGGCAGCTGATATTTAGCACTCGATTTCTAAGAAAGACAGCAGCTCCTGCAAATCTTTGCTTCCAGAGTGCAATCCAAGGCCTTGGTTTGCTCCCTGTGGCTCATGGTAGAGACACAGCACTTTGTATCTGATGGGAGATGGACACAAAAACCTTGTTTTTTCTAAAACTCTTGCTCAGGACTCAGACTAAGACTACAGACCATTCTCCTAGCTCCTTTGAAATTCTTGTAATCTGTGAGAGTTGTATCACTGAAACTTAATTTTGGGCTTCCTTCTGCCTTCTAACTAGTGTGGTGCACTCACTGCTGGTTGCTGGTATGAGTTCTTTCCTGCCTCCAAAGGATAGGACCAGGACTGGGTCTTTACACTACAGTAAAGGAATCCTTTGCACTATCCTAATTGTTCTGATGGAAGAACTATTAAAGACCCAGACAAATCCAGATGGACATCCCCAAAGGGTTTTGTTTTCAAAAGATTCCTTCCACAATTTCTACTAGAATAATTCTTCACTATATAAGACAGCCTTTAAAAATTTAAAACTGCTGTGTAATTTCTTTAACAGTTTTCCTGAGTTCTTTATGAGAAAATCAGTTTTCCCATCTACTTTTCTTTCTCCTTGCTGATAAATGTATGTTGTGTAGTGTCAGGTACGGCTTTATCACCATACTTCTCTCCAGTGGTCTCCTCACCTTGGTTACTGTTAGGTGCTCCTGACACCAGCTGGTGTTTCCCTGTGACTTCCAGATAAACTTTTCCCACCTGTAGCCTTGTCAGAACAAAATACCTGTGGACTACACACACTAAAGGCCTAGTCTGCCTCTGGCATTAACAGGTAAGCTCCCTTTTATTCAACTTTTCGCTGCCTCTGCCATCCTTTGGGGTGCAGCGTCTCTCTAACTGTTGTTTAGACTGTCCGAGAACCAGGAGCAGTATTTTTTCTCAGCACAGAAGACAGCAGGCTGAGCCCCTGAATGACTGTAACTGCCTCCAAGATGCAGCAGCCAATCCACAGGATTCTGTTGGTAGCTATTTTGATAAATAAATCATAAGGAAAACCAGGACTGTGAAGATACACCTGTGATGCCATCAGAAAGAAGAGAATGAGCATGAGGAGTCTGCAGCAAGTACAGCTTGGCAGAATCAGGACAGCCTTGACATGCATTCAAAAGGAACAACTGTACTTAGTTTGGTTTCTGATGTAGACACAACTCTGTGGCATGAAGATGTTGGGGCATAACTATAGTCTGTGTAGTATTAACTAAAGATTGTCACAGAGCCTTGTATTATAAAGGCTGTTTTGCCTATGAAGACATTTTCTAGTATTGCGATTTATTTCTCATAATTTTGTCTCCAGCTAACATTAATTTCATGCACCTCTCTGCCCATATTATCTTTCAGACAGACAGAGATACCAATAGCAATCTGTTTTGACATGAAGAACATTGTTTTACTTGAACACGACAATTAATATGGGAACTTGGAAATTTCTATTTTGATTATTTTTCTGTAATATCTCTGGCTTATCTTTCAGTTGTTCTGTATGTTTGTAATATTACTGCATCAATCTTACACTCTATCATACAGCATTTAATATATGTTCATTTGAACATATTTTAAAGAAGAAAGCAGGAAAAGTTAAACTTTCTTTAGTTTTAGCTGCTGCAATTTCCCACAGGGTGCACTTGATTTAGCATGCCTGCTTCTGCATTGTTGAATAATTTCCTTTCACGATTAATCCACACCCCCCACCAAGTGTAATTTCATGGGGATTAGAGGATATTTTCACAGAATATGTAGGATGGTACTGGAGTCATTCCATGGTTAGCAGGGAAGCTCAAGCAGCAGCCTGGTTCAGAAGTATTAGCAACTGTGTTGTAATGATTCACCTGTCCCTAATCTTCACTTTTTTACTATATGCACACAGCTTCCAGACCATGTGATGCAGATGACTGTCAGCAACCTCTGCCCTGTTTTTCCATCTAGCCCATATGCAAAAGAATTGTGGTTATGTTCCTTAAGCTAACATGGAGCAATCCAGGAGTAAGAACAAAACACATTTATTTCAGGTAATCTGTTGGGAGTCTTCTATCTTTTTATTGTCCCTTGAACTAAACAGAAAGTGTGACTAGTGACCAGTGTAGTTATTTTTCATAGTACACCTTAGAGTATATTGAGTGCTTTGTGCTTTATGACTAGAACTGGCTCTTGCTTCTATCAACTTATCTTAAGTCAGACAGATATGACAGGGGTAATTTAAAAAAAAAATAAATGAAAGGACAACATGGAGCTAAAAGGAAAACCTTGCAGAGACATGCTTAACACAGTCTTCCCAGGATTGCTACACATGCTGTGCTTCTGATTACTCAGTGTTCAGACCTGTTTTTCTCCAACAAAAACATTATGATTTGGTGCCAGCTGTGGTTCTGTGGTTCTGGGATGTGCACAACACAGAGAAAGCCAACTGAATTTAGACAGGCTATGAAAGATCACACAGATGATGAAAAATTTGGTTTGCTACAAATCCATTTTCCCCATTTAGTATATATTTAATTTGCCAGCCTGGCCTGTTCCCCTTCATTAACTCTTTTATTAAGTATTACCACTTTTCCCAAGTAGATTAAAATACAGATGTAGAAAATTTCAAAACCACCGAATAGCTGCTTCACCAGAACCATCTCCTTGAAGATAATAACTCTAAATTAACAATAATGAATGCTATACACATTTAGCATTCAAACCATCCGACTTGGCTGCTTATGCCCTTTGTATCTTTTAAAAGTGAGAATTTGTAGCATACCCACAAGATTTATAAATTCTGCTTCTGGTAGAATTATATAAGAAATGAATTTCGGAAAGCAAGATACCATAAGAGTGATATCGTGTCTTTAGAAAGAAAAACATTCAGTGATAGCTGCTGCCTAATAGTAATAACAACAACAAGAACAAAATCATTTGAATCATTTAAATCTCTTTAATAAGATATTAAATAACTTAAAACGTATTTGATATATGTAAGTATTGGAAACCTGGAATGCATAGTCAGAATTCTATTTTTAAAGATATCAAAGCTGAGATTTCACTTCCTCTGCACTGTAATGTGAAAAATTAAGAGTAAGTGTTATGAATTTCTACTGCAGGGAATTCTGGAACACATAATCCAAAACCCACATACAGTTAGAGCTCTTCACCAAAAGTGGTAAGAAGTTCATTTATACTAGTGACTTTTCCCCCCTGAAGATGAAAGATATGAAAGTAATCACATTCTTTTTATGGTGTGGACAGTCTATAACATTTAGTTCAAGTGCTGGGGGAATTAATAATTATTCTTTGGACTCTTTCTAGTGCTTCAAATTATCTTTTTTTTTGTTTTTTGACAGTGTACAAGTACACTTAGGCTCTGGGGGATTTTAAATACTTAGCACATCTAGAAACATAATCATTCTGATATACATAATTAACTAGTAGCTGTATAAAATTCTAATTAGTGCAGTTACCCTTGAGAAAATTGCTCTTTTGTCTTTGTAGACTGTTATTCACTTTGTATAATTGTCTAAAATACATCAGAAAACTGATGCAGAGAGAGGTGCCAGATGTCCAAGGAATGTAACTGTGCAGGAGTGAAAAAAATTCAGTTCAGGTCAAATAGCTGGCAGGTGTAGAGAGATCCCTAGTCTATATGGTGTATTATTTAGTATTGAGAATTTTGTTTTCAAGGAGAAATATTCCATCCATTCTGCTTTAGAAATCCATGTGAAAGAGAAAGAAGTGATAAGTTGAATAAGCTGAAAAATATCAGTGAAAATAAAATAAGATGAGATGAGCAGTAAAAGCAATAGCAAACTAGCCTGGGCTGATCCATAATTGTCTACTTTCCAGTGCATTAAAACCCTTCCGAGTTCTGGGTTTATCTGACAGATTTCTAAAGCAGTCAACCTGACTTCTGTGTTTTATTTTACCACTAAATGGACATAAGTTATTTTGGAAGTCACAGGAAAATTCAGTGTTCAGTGGCCCAGTAATGCTTTTGTGAAGTCAGTGGTGTCACAGGCACAACACAAAGTCAATATGGAGAATTTCAGAAAGTACAATTTCAACCTGGTAGTGCTTCACTCTTAAGCTTTTAAACTTCCTTTTTCTCAGCATTTGCTGTCATGTCTGTGCACCTACAAGTGCAGTGATAGTAACATTAGCCTTTGTGGGAGTTGCTGGGACAAGCAAGTGTCCTGCCTACTGATCTGAGCTGGCATTCCTACCCATGCCTCCTCTGTGCGTGCCTCATGCTACTTATAACCCTTGTGTACAAGTTTGCAGAGGGCTGAAGCAAACCCACGAGAACTCAGCAATGCTATGGACAGATACTTTTGTCTGGACATGGTTTTACATACATCTTAATAAAATTTGTATTAGAAAAAATATTCTCTGCCTTCAATTCTTATAGCAGGTTTTTATACGGGTAAAGTACGAGAGACGGGCCATACTTTTGAACTTGTTTGTATGTGGAGATAAATTCATAATTAGTGTGATTAAGCTACTAGAAGTAACAACAGGTTAAAATATAACATATGTTCACAGAAATCCCACTCATCAGGACATTTAGCAGTTTTATTTGTCTTCCTAAGGGAAAGAAAAAGTTCTCAAGAGTGGTCTGGAGCATACAGAGCTGACAAGTGTGCAATGTCTGATGAAAGATCTTTAAATTCTACAGAAGATTATAAATAAGAATAAAATTGTACACAGTGAAACCACTGTATTACCCCAGTGCCGAAGATCTGCGAGACTGCAGCCTTGTCCAGGTCAGTTTAGTGGCACAAAGTGAGCAAAGCATTTCTGGACAGCTTTCCTGTGGATCTTCAACAGCAAATGGTGTGGTTGAGACTGCACAACTGAGCAGGGCACCTGTTGTGAAAGCCATAATGCAGGTAAGGGACATGGGAGTCTCAGTAAATTAGCTTGGGTGAGTGATAACAGCTAAGAGAAAGTAAATCCTTGTGGATCTGTGGGTATTTAAGAAAAGCCATAAAGTTGTTTTATATTGAACCATATCTAGTTTATTGAATTGTGCCTAAAGAGAGAGTGGAGCACTAGTAGTATTGAAGAGTGGTTAAATATCTTCTTTTGCTACTTCTTCCCTCGTGACCTCACACATTTTCTATTTTTTTCAAATTAATAACCTGCCTCAAGACATTGAATTTAATGACAAAACCCAATGCAGATTATGACAGGATCAGGATTTTACTCCTGAGATGTTTTCTATGCTAATAGCATTTACACTTCCAGGAAAATAAGACCTCAAAAGAACCTTATAGAAATCTTGACAAATTTCACCTGTATTTCCTTCTCTCTTTCTTATGTGTTAAGTCACTGACTCAGTTCAATAGAGCAATCCTTAGAACTTACTGCTTTCACCAGATTGTATTATTGTCATAAATGCAGCCTTGTGTCTGAATATTTTCCTCTGTTGTTCAAAGACTAGGGCAGGGTTTCCTAAACACAAATGCAAGACTGACATCCTAGCTTTCTTTGGGACCAGTAAGAAAGCAAAACGTGATAATATTCCATCTGGGTTTCCCAAAATGTCCCCCTGGAATTACTGTGGTCTGAGTACCAAAAGGTATGGAAAATTGATGAGAAATACATAGAATGAGAAGATGTGTGGCAGAAGAGAAATCTGACATTTCATATAAATGGAAAGGTCACACTGACCTCCTGAGAGCTTTATTCCAAGTAAGTTTCTTTTGAAGAATATTTAGTCATTGACTGAGACTTTTTTGGCCGTGGTATTTGCTAATTATCTGAAAGGGTACATGTCTATAGCTGATTATCACTAGGTGCCACATCCTTATCAAATGGAAACACTGATGGTATGGTACACAGGAAAGGCTCTCCATAATTGCTATCCTAAGGGATAAAGGAGAAAGCCTGTTAATGACATTTATTTAGCATAACCTATTTCAACTTTTCAAGTGACAGAACCAAATGATTCTTTATCTAAGCAAATTCAGCAGTAAAAATATTTGGGGAACATCTGCAGAAGCCCAGAAGATTAGGAAGCTAATATCAGTGTACGTCACTGATAGCTGGATGGCTGTGGACCCAACCAGGGATGGCTGGTAAGGACATGCTGTGAAAAAGAACAGGAATCAGGAGAAGAGACTATATAGGTCTCTGTAGAATTCTGCAGGAAGTAGGGCAGCATTTTTTGGGACAAATGTCCTTGTCCTGGTTCCTGGAGATATGAAGCACAACCCAGCACAGCAGGAAGTGGATACAGACTGTAGGGGGAATCAAGACCACCCAAGATCCCCAAAGCCTCTGACCCATTTCCAGAAAGGTCTGAAAGAATGGACTGCACATGGCAACTGATTTGCATAGAAAGAGAGAAATTTATCTCCAAGGCTGGAAAAACTTATCTGTGAGAAGGTGCCCCCCTCAATCCAGGTCACAGGACACTCTATCAGCTGGATCAGCTGTGGAGACAGGATTGGCAATCTCTCTCCTTCTCTCATTCTTCCTCTTCTTCTCTCTCCAGGTCTTTACTCCACCTGTCTCTCTTTAATCCATCTCTCTCTCTCTCTCCTTTCACCCTACCCTTTTGCTCAAAAGCCACCTCTGTGTGCTTGGACAGAGAGATCAAGCATTTATACCAATGCCCATGCCCAGGGTGTAATTCACTAGTAAAACTCTGTAAGCTTTTGCAGAACCTCTGGTTTCTGTCATTCCTTCCTTCTACAAATATCAATGAATCTTGGGTCGCTCTTCCCCTTGAGGATGGAGCACCACAACATTTTAGCATGTTTCACTCAGGCTACCAATCTATTAAAGAAAACATTGCTGCAAGACCACAATAAAAGAAGAGGAAATAACGTAGTAATTTAAATGTTGCAATATATTTTCACACTGTCCTCAATCCTTTAATAAAAGGTTTCTGGAGCACTACACACCCTGTTGACATGATCTAATTCAAAGCAAGAGCCATTGCTTAAAGAGGAGTTGCAAAGCATGACCAGGTGGGTCACTCCTGCATCAACAAATGGCTTAATAATGCTATGCTGGGTTCACTCCTCTTTCTATGCTTTTTGCAGGAAAAGAACAAACAGTGTAGGTAGGTTGTGTATTCCTTAGAGTGTTGCATCTGGAAGAATATGATTTAAAGTATATATATTTCTGTTTGCCAGGAAGTGGATGAATTTATTTTTGCCTAGCTTGGAATACCAGACACTTGTACATCCACTGGGTTTTAACTGCAAGATTTAACATACAAGATTTTAAAAGGAAGCAACTTTAGTAGTAAATGATCAAGGAGTATGGGTGTGATGCAATGTCAAGCATCGAGACTCTTAATAAAGATATATCTCTTCATTTTTTTGCTTCTTCGTGATGTGCTTTTCCTTTATAAATCAGGATTATTATTTTACAAAATCAAAGACTTGACCAAGACTTAGTTTGCAAATTCCCATATGCATCCATGTAATCCTTCAGTACAAAATCAGGGAAGATAGCAATTTTTTTTGATAGTTTCATCAGCTAGAGAGCAGTTTAAATGACTTTTGTTTAATGGTCAAGGCAGGAAACTTGTGAAAAAGTATTTTCACGTAAGATTGCAAAAAAATATTAATCAAGTTCCCCTGGTCATTTTGTCCACCAAGGCAGTCAGGAGCTGTTCTTTGAATAATAACCTAAATAATCATGTTGTAGGTCTCCAATAATTTGCATTTTTATGGAAATTTTTTTCTCACTTTGGAAGTTTTTAAAAAGGTCAAGTGTTGACCCCATAGACTGTGTTTTGTACGGTTTCCTGGTTATATCTGTTAGCTACGTCCTAAGTAAGGAATTGTTTTTTAACACATTGTATAGGCATAACAGATATATGGTCAAATGCAGGGAATGTTGGGAACTAGAACTGGTCTTAAGAGGTGTGAAAGACCTGTCACACTGTAATGCCAAAAGGAAGTAGTAGGTTATGTGTTTCACACAGCAGGTGCTGATATATTGCACCCATCAACTGCTGCTCCCAGTAGTTCATGTTCAATTCATGTTCATAATTCATGGCCACTGGAAGTGTGTTCAGTCCTGCTCCAGACTCTGTCTGCCACACGGTAACCCCCATGGATGCAGCCCAGGGTTTGATTTGCCTTTGCACTCTCACCTGACCATCTTGCTGTCCACCAGGAACCCAGATCCCTTTCAGCAAAGTGCTGCCCAGCCACACTGGCCCCACGACCATCTTTGATTATGCCATCCCAGGAGCAAGATTTCGCACACATCTTTGTTAAACTTTGTAAAGTTCTAGCTCACCCGCTCTTCCAGCCTGCCCAAATCTCTCCTTGTAAGATGGCTCTCCCTTCTAACATGTCCATCTCACCAACTAGTTTGGTGTTATCAGCAAACTAGCCCACTTATGGAGGTGCTGGATGGTGTATCCCAATACAGACCACTGGGAGACCCTGTTTGTGACTCTCAGATATCATGTGCAGACATGCCTCACGTGTGGGCTTGCATGCTAATAGTCACCTGAATATTTGTATGAGTTGCAGATACATTGAAAATCCCCAATAATAAACACTTTTAAGAGTTTACAACCTTATGCTAAAAATAAATTTATTGCCGGTGTTGGTCTGTCAATCTATTGATCTGATGATCTGAAGATATGAACTTGGAAAGACTTTTGAGAAGATTCTTGGGGAAGACTTATTTACTCTTAATTGTTTCTGACTTTACCTTTCCATGCTAATCCATTAAATAACTTTTCCTATATTTTGAGATGTATCTTGTGAGACACTTCTTTTTCCTTTTGATTTGATGATGATCAATAACTTGCAGCTCTGAAAATTAAGTTCCTTTGTTGTGTTTTGAAACTTCCAATGAAATGAAATCTTTTACCTCCCCAGGAAGCTATTAGAATCCTTAATTACTCTGAAAATTAGCATGCTACATTTAATTTCAAAGTCCAGCATATTTATCCTCAGTTTGACTCTGAGTTTTGTTTTCAGTAACAAGTTTCCATGCTTATACTTCTCATTAGGTTGATGAGTTGTTCGTTACATTTGATTATAATTGCAACACTTGGTTCTTTCACAAAAAAGAATTGTATCATCGAACATTAATTCTACTTTCTTGTCCATAATATATTCAGTCTCATGCAGTCTACAGTGATAACTTGAAGTTCAGGCACACAACAAGATTTATTTTAAAGTCTTTAAAATCAGTCCCTTTTACCCTCAACTAAGCTTCTTTCCTCTCACATATACTGATCTAACACGTTTCTCTTCAGCAGAACCTTCCTCCTCCTTGTAACTTAGTGCTTGTTGCAGGCACTAATTTTTCATTATTTAAACTAAGTAATTGTGAAGAAAAGTGAATGAGAACAGCAGGAGAAGGACAAGAAAACTTTCTTCAGCCTGGAGTCTCTTTCATCACCAGCAAGATTATGTTTTAGTGCTCCAATGGTGTAAAACTGTGCAAGTCCCAACAAAATGCTCTTTATCATTGTAAGAGAATAGTTTCTTACATTTCATATGGATTCCGTGCTGGACTGTGTTGTCTGTAAGGTCCTTGCTATATCTAGAAAATCTTGTCCAAAGTACAAAACTGTTTTTGCTTCCAGCTAGCCCACACACAGTCAGTGACCACAAACGCACACAGAGCCTGCCGTAATGAGTAATGTGAACCTTACGTTCCAATATTTGTTACTCACGCTTCTCCAGCATCCTTGCCTACCTTTGTGAGGGTTAGAAAAATCTCATACATGGAGCAAAAGGCTGGCAACCAGGAGGTGATAACTTGATTCTGTAGGTAAACCATTGTGATCAAAGCTTTGCTGTGCATTTCGATGAGCACGTACGCTACCATAAGACAGTGTGATTATCATAAAGCAGATGTGATATTGGGAGTTGCATCATAGATGAATCACGCTATCAATGGGTGTTGCTTTCACGCACAGCAGGGAAGATTGATCATGTTAAAATCTTCCTTGAAAAGCGATAGCAGCAAGGTGTCTGCTAAGAGAATTTCTTCCCTGTGATGACTACAACTTGCTCTGCAGCATAATAGTAAGATATATTCCCTAAAAACCCAATACCTTATATGGAAATTATCTTGCAAAGTTTGGAAAAGCAATAAAAGTGATAGGTAACTTAGAGTAGGAAAAATTGTATTTCGTTCCATTTGCTCCCCCATGACATGAATGTTAATTTTTTATTTTAAAATCTGTGAATGTATCCAGTTAACAAGCCTTTAGACTACAGTGTGGGCGGTAGAGTGGGTGAAGTGCAGAAGAAGTATTTTCTCTCTCTTCCTAATAATGCCATCCCTGTTCTTGTTGAAAGACAGTTAAGTCAATTTTTAGATCCAAGTTTCTTCCTGGAAAGGAAACAGATTACATAAAATCTATAATAGTTGAAATTTCTTTGTTATGATTGACATGACTACTTGCTGATTGAAGTGTACTGTGCTACTTGCCTTTTAAAAATGGTTTTAAAAGATCTATTATTTAATGCTAGGGGGATTAGCAGAAATTAATTTTTAAAGATTGTTGAAGTCTTAGGGCATTGTGCATAAAAGAAAACAATTAGGCACTGACTAAGAGTTCTGGCAAGCATTTCCTATCATGAAGGCTGTGATTTACTTTGCCTCCATTTTCAGTTTTATTCCCTGCTAACTTTATTTCATTTAAAAGGAGCAGCAGACTCCTGAGGCAATAGTTTCAAATGCAGCTGTACAGTCCTGCCATAGCATCCATTAGTCTGAATGACGCAGAACAGAAGTTAAAACAAACAGATAATTACTTGGTATTATAAAATACAATTAATCTATATTCAGACTATGATGTGGCGATTAACTTGAAGGAAGTAAAGAAATGCCAATATTGCCTGTTGAAATTGCATTTCAGTTTGTAACGTGAGGTAAAAAGAGATCCACACACAGATGTGTTTTCTACAAACTGTAGGACCCAGAGAGCAATTAGATGTGCTTGATAAACCAAAGCTTTCATTCTCATTAGTTGATGTAAAGCATTGTATTTTTAAAAGATCTGTCAATTAGGAAGTTTGGAGTTACAAATCGTTAGCCAAGACTCATAACAAATCCTTGTGTTTATAAAGCAAAAGCCAAACTCCTTCCTGCCAGGGAGGAGGCATGGCCTTTGCGAGAGGATGCAGTCTCACTTTTCAGCAGGAGGCAGTCAGTTAGAAAACACACCTGAGTGCAAAGTCTAGAAAATTATATTTTATTGACCTCAAGGAACAAGACATGTGGCTTGGTTTTTCCCTTCCATAATGCCTTTTCTCTTGCAGAACTAAAAGGCACTATCTTCCATCTCAGCAGGGTGCTTATAAAAAATGCCAGTTGTCTTGGGGTAATGATACTGTGCCCTTAAACTCTGAGTGCTTAATTGCAGGCCTAAAGATCATCCTGATTACAGGATAGTTGCAGATTGAAATCTGAAAGTTCAGACTGTAGCTTAAAAGATATAGACAGCTAATGTGCAGTAACTTGTTACCCTTTGAGATAATTTGTTTGTGTGTTGAACCTCTGGATTTTCAAAACAGCCTGGAATTTTAACAGAAATTATAGATGAAATTCCTTAGACTAATCTGAGGAGGGATAGTGGACTGCTGAGTATTTCCCCCCCATATGATAGTATGAAAAGCAGCTTTACTTATTTTAGCTTCTCCTGTCCTAAAAAGTCAAATTGCAGGAATGGAGACATGTAACTTGACACATGTTGCTGTGTGGAATTGTTTGCAAGATGACATCCTGGTGACAGAGCAAACTTGCACAGCTGCAGAATGAATTCTTCTGACCTGTATCATGTTAATCTCATGCCAAGGCTCCTTATGTTTGTGGTCTCAGGGTGGCACCCTGGTTTACATTTGGCAAGTAGAGAAAAACATTACTGTGCTGTAGCTAACATTATTACCAGCACACCCATCTTTAGAAAGACATGCTTTTATTGGCAGAAGCATTTTTATTTACATCTAGGCTATTAATAAGATTATGATTATCGTTGGAGAGCCACAGTGCCTGTAGTGACCTAAAACCATCCCCATTCCATATTTACTTGTCAGTAGCATATACTTTGATGTCTATCAGGCGGCTTTCTGAAACTGCTTGTCTGGCATGTTAAGGATATTGCACAGTGTTATTTTTAACCAGAATGTTATGCAGCACCAAGTCAAGCAGCTTATTGTAACTATGAGCATGTTGCCTCTGTTGTACCTCCACCAAACGTGCAGTCTGATTGGTGAAAGCAGTTTCGTTTGACAAGACCCAATTTCTATAACACAATGTTAACAAGTATTAATTATATTCCCATCCTTTCATCTTTTATCTCTGACATCCCATATTAACTCATCTCCTGCTTCACTAGGAATAACTGAGTGATAAGTATTTAGGTATTTTCCCTGCTGTTGTCAATAGTTGATGGGTAACTGTCAACCTGTCCCTAGTTTACTAAGATATATATAAAAGTAGTATAAGTGTGATATTCTTGTCTACCTCTTCTAGGATTCCTAAGTGGAAGTCCTCTTAATTAAAAAAAAAAATTGTCTTCAAAGATGATGCTGAATACAGCATCCTCCCTAATAACCCATGAGCTGGACAGGACTTTTTTTCCTGTACACTGCTGCTTTTTAAAAACACAGACACAAAAATCCACAGAGGAAATATAAGCTGTTCTGCCTTTTACATATAATTCCTGCTCAGTGTACTGAAGTGTTATCACTACTACTAGTTTCCCACACCCCCTACCCCCCAGAATTTTTTCCCCCAGGACCTGCTTTTGTCCCTCTGAGTCAGGTTTCCACACTTGAATTGTGAGCTTTTTAAACATTTCTCCTGAATTATCACTCCTCCTAAATTGTCACAGCTATGCACTCCTTGTTTCACTTCTAATTTCTGCTTTCAATTTCCTGATTTGCTTTCCCATGAGAGCACAGTACTTTTTCCCCTTCCTTTTCTTTCATTTCATTTTGAAACATATGCCTTCAATTGTTACTCAGTTTTATTATTTTTCTTCAGCTTTAGGTGTTTGATTTCTGACTTCTGAGGGTTTTTTTTTTATCTTAGTAATCTATTACACTTACTCTGGAATACAAACAATCGAATTTCAAGCTAGATTTTGTTTCAACTCTTTATGTGAAGAAAAAAGAGCCAGGATCAAGATTTACCCATGTTTTCATGGATCCATGTCATACATTGTACTCATCTATTTGTCATTATCGATTAGACACACCCCAGACAGAAGTACTTTTGAACAAACACGAACACACAGTGAGTGATTGTGTGTCTCTCCAAATGTCAGTCTCATGGCACCTCTGGTCAATGCCATAACCTGAATGTTAGCTGTCTTATCTCCTCTTTGGCACTCAAAACAGTAAAAGAGGCCATGAAATCTTTAATCGAGATATTTTAAGGCTCTTTTTATTCTTGAAATGAACTTTGTTTAAACTTTCTGCCTTAGTATTTGCATTACTGCATATTTTTAATCGACAGAAGCTATGTTGTCTTGTCTCCAGGTGTCTGAGCCTTCTGGTTTATGGCATGTCCAAATAACATATTCATAAGTGTATTATTCCAAATAACGTATTCACAAGTGTATTATCCCTTTCCCTTTTGCTAGTGGTTTCCAGTTTAAGATTGGTACTATCAGGAAAAAAACATAGACTTAAATAATAGAATTTTATCTATCAAATTACAATTAGAGTGTAAGAAAAAAGGAAAACAAGGATAAATTGTGAGATTTAGCTTCTAGATTGAGTTAACAGAAGTGTTCTGATCATTGCCTTATCACATTATGAGACCTTGGAAAACTTGGTGTAAATAAAAACTGATTCTCCCGGAAGAATTTATCGACAAAGAACAACACAGTGATTTGCTCAGCCTGGTTGATCAGATTTACGAGTAGTACTTTAGCAAATGAAAACTAAAACGCAAAATTTTTCTTACATGGATCCTTTCACTAGCCAGTTTTCCTGTCAGGTTATCAGTTTAACTCTGATGATGTTCTGTTGCCTTCTTTAGTGCAAGATTTGTCAGCTGAAAGGTTGTGCTGCCCATTTCTAGCTGGGCCTCCTGTGGAGCTGTGCAATGCCCCAGTTTTCTTCTTGGCAATTCACAGCTCTTTTCTCAGCATTACAGTCCTGGTATTTTCAGAGAAGAGACTCTGGATGGAAAAGAAGAGCTGGATTATCCTTTTTGTTTCGTAATTACGTGTAGCCCTCTGGCTCTTGGTAAGCTGCCACTGGTGGATGTTTGGTTTTCTTGCCTTAGCAGGTACTGGGACTTTTTAATGTGGATGGGGAAGTCTTAAAAGTCCTCCTGTGTGAGTCAGGGCCACTCAGCTAGACATAAACTCAGTGGGAGCCTCACATTCGGCAGAGAGCATTGTCCTCCTAGAATTTCAGGTTTATTCACAGAGATTTTTATTCAGCTTCAGCCATAACAAAAACAAGCAAGAAGAGTGTATCTCCTGCACTTTTTCCTCCAGAAGCTTCACGGTCTGTGAACAGCACAGACCATCAGTCTACAGGCTGTCTTCCTCTCTCGGTAGCGCTTACGACCTAGTTTCTAGTTCACAAATCCTTGCCTGTTTCACTGTTTCACTGGTCTGGCCAGATGAGATAAACCTGGATGGAGGGAACAGAGCCACCTCCTCGTATTTCCATGGAAGCCTTTCTAAATGAGACAGTAACATCTAATTCAAATCTACATTTGAAATCAGCTTCCAAGTAAGTGTTACATTTGCCAAAGGTACATCCACATCCAGCTTTAAGAACTGCTTCTGTATCAGACTTTCCTGGTTCCATTTCATCTCCTAGCTGGTAGTCAGGGCCTAGCAACAGCTTACCCCGAGCATTTTATCGTTTAAGCCCTCTAGATCCTAAGACCAATCCCCCAAATTCTCAGTAATGTTTAAAAATAGTTATCTGTGTGACTAAGTTTGGCTCGATGTGTTTCTTATTTATTTGATTTGGTTGGTTTTTATTTTAATATGAGGGTACTAGTGAATCATATGTTCAAGACTTTCCCTAAACTTATGCAAATTTGAAATCTGTATTTAGAAAGAGCATCTGAATCTATCCTTACATAAGCATCTGCTCAAAAATCTTTTAGAATTTTGCCAATATCTTCATTTTCTTTACTTCAGATCAGAAGTCAGAATAAATCTCCTAGGTATTATCAGAAAAAGTAAAACTGAGCAATTTATTTAGGGATAAGCGGGACAGTTTCTATATCAGCTGCACGTTGACATGTTTGTTCCCTCCTGACTGACCTAGGAGATGTAAAAAACTGCCTGGATTTCTCCTTTCTCTGTTTCCATTTTGCTTTTTCTTGTAATTGTGAGCTCTTTGTAGCGTATTGACATCATAAGCTAGGTAATATTAAAAAGAATTACACAGACTAAAAAATGCATCTATCTGTAGCCATAAATGCTGTTTTTCCACATCAACAATAGTGTCAAGGGTCTGAAATAGCTCTCAGCATAAACCAAACTTATTTATTAAACATAGCTCATGTTATCTTAACATTTACTCAAAATTTCCACTGCTTTAAAAACTCTTGGATATCTTCTTGTGGCCTTCTCTTGCATGCAGACCCAATTGCTCACTTTATGGCAACAATATGAACAGAAGTTTTATATTAAATTAACCATCAACATTCTCCACTGATGTGGATTAACCTTTTTTTCTGTCTTTTACAGCTGGTAAGTGCTGACTTGGCCAGTTGATCAGAAAATTCAGATTTGTTTTATATTTCTGTAGTTTTACTGTAAATTGTTTGTCTTAATTTAGATGAAAAATTACTGGTTTTTTACTGTGAGAAATGAGATTAAAAGCTCAATTTCTTAAATAAATCCTCAATGCAGTGAAGCCTGCTGATACTGCTAGCACCTAAAAATGGCAGTGCAGTTTTAACTGCTCTGTGACAGTTTTGAACTCCACGTTTTTCCAGTTTTACACAAGCAAATAAAATCCACATTTACTAATTTAACAACCAATATTAATGTATTTTGTTCTTGCATCTGTGTATGAGACCTCAGTCTCTGACTACTTTTATTGTGGGTCATGCAAACTTTACTGTGAAGACAAATGTTCAATTCTTAAGTATGATTTCCAATTGTTCCCTCTGGAAATATTTTTTATTTAATAATAGCTCTGCAAATAGGCAGAGGAACAGTAAAACTGAAAGTGAAGGATCATTTGGTGAATTCTACTTTTGACAAAAAAAGGCAGTAACTTTACTAACAGTACTCCCTTTGTTATCATCCACATGTGTAAAAGCAACACTAAAGCTGAGTTTTGGGACCATGGACAACTATGAAGCACATCCTAGATGGGCCAGGCCTGAAATATTGTATATGTATCATCCATACAAAAAAATCTTTGAAAACTGTAGACTTGCAACTATTATCCTGTATCGAAGTCAGTACTTTATTTTCCACAGTAAACTGAATCCCATGACATCTGAACACCTTTGGAATGAACAACCATTCCCACTCTTCTCCCCCAGCCAGGAGTAAAAGACTCAATTATTCTGGCCTCAAAATTATTTGTCTAGATATGAAAAGAAATGGAGCTTATCTGCTGTCTCTAATATAAATAGAAATTATTTGACCATATGATCTCTATAGTGGAGTTGTTTAGCAAAGTATACATTTTTTTTTAACTTCTTTGGAAAATGGGAACAATAAAAATTTCAGGTTTAATAGAGAAAAAGGTGAATCTTTATGCTTATAGCCAAAATATGGGCCATTTTAATAGTAATTCTGAAACATAATTCAGTTTAGACTAATGCCGTACTATCACATACCATGGTTTGGAGAAATTCTAACATAGCACAAAAAAATATCCCTGGAAATCTATGTTTCCCTTATATTTGGGAAAAAAAAAATTGCTAGCTACCTTTCAAGGTAAAACCTGAAGTTCATACTTCTCTGAAAGTCTTATTTAAAGATGATGTTGTTAATGAAGAGCCTCACTGTGGAGTTTTACCCTTCTGCAGAACCAATTGAAGGAGTAGAAATATCCTTTCTTCTACTAGAAGTCAATGCAACAAGCAGTGCTGGGGTAAAACTGGTAATAAGATAAAAGAGTGCACAGTAAATTTGGAGAGCTGAATATCGCCCGAAAAATCAGAAAACCAGACCATTTTTTGGGGTGAAGAACAGTACAGCACCAAGCCTTCCATCTCTTCTGAAATCAGCTTCACACAGAAATGCAGAAAAATGTGGCTTCTCTTGGATACCTTCAATACATTTCTTGCAAGGAAGGGAAGTTTTAGAAACTTTAGAAAGTCAGGACTGTGGTCTAGAGCACAGTCTTTCTGAGATGGTCAGCTTTAATCCTACACTTCTTCAGTTTATTACGGTGAGAAATGGTCTTGGATTTTGTCCTCTGCTGAAAAGTGCATCCATGATATATCGGCATGACCATAGTGTTACAGCAATGTTTATTCTGTTCCAACAACTGCTAAAAGTCACAATAGAAGATAGAAAAGAAAAGAAAATAAAGTCCCTTGAAAAAGACCTCCCATGTTGGCAAAAAACTATTTCACATTCATGTAATAAAAAAACCCAAACAAAATAAAAAGGGAAGCAGTTGGTACCAAACAACCTGAATATCAAATTATATGAATTTACAGAGTTTTGCAATTTCTTTGTGATCGAAGCCTTATCGCTGTGGGAAAAAAAACAAAAAACACTCCCAAAGTTGAAACGATAGTTTTCAGGGCAGAAAATACTAATGCACGTGGAAAATGCAGTACGTTGTTGTTACAGAAGGTTGTTTCTTGATCTGAGAACAATATTCCTTCTCTGAATTTTAAGAATGTGTAACAATCCAAAGAACAAGTCTAAGTTTGCTATTTTAAACAATTTACACTTTGGAGCAAAAATATTTTTTTACAGATGTGAATACAGTATCATTAAAACAAAATCTTTTTTTAGAGGGGTTTGGAAATGCAGTTTGTACAGGAATTATATAAGCTTAAACTCGAAAAGCATTAAATATCTAGTGTCATGATTTTTCAAAACCCCTTTTTTTTTTTCTTTTTACCCTCTTTCTCCTTGACAGACGAAATTACATGAGAAAATATACTATCATTACAAGGAGAAATATAGAGTTATAGTGTGTCAAGAGATGATGAAGCTGGGTTTGGCTGACTGGAGGAGGAAAATTGGCACCTATTAGTTTTGAAATTTCTTCTTCTTCATCTCTTCGTTTTTAAAGCCATAGCATTAATTGATTACTTTTGTGTCTGCATATACTTGTAATTCATTAAAATCTCCTCATAACAGACTTAGTCTAGTTCCAAAAGGCAAAAATTCTTTCCATAAAGAAATTCTCTCTATGAGACTTTATCTCCTAGTTCAGCTTTTACTTAGAATAAAATACATTGCTGAAAACTTTTTAGATATTGATTTTTTTCTTTCTGGCATTTATTGTATCTATATGTATACCCGCCAGAAGTCCAGCACCCTGAAAAAAGTCAGACCATCTGTCTCCAGAGCTCATCATAGTGTATACAAACATAAATATCAGATGTTCCATATTTTTAGTGTGAACACACTCTTCTTCAAGTTGGCAGGGTAGCATTTTCACCTCCATGTAGTGCGATTTTTTTTTGGTTACAGCCAGACGTAATTATGTTAATGAAATATCCTCAGGGAATTCAAACAGAACATCTAGTTAAGGTATCCTTGTATTTTATTATTATCCTGGGTCAGTGGTTTTTAGAGCTCATCTTACAGCCAGAGTACCTACAGGTTTCGACATATTCCTTAGCTCAGTACCAAGAATGTTAATTGAACTAATAAAGGGATTATAACATGTTTCATAGATTATTTTTTTTAATGTTTAAAATACAAGGTGTCCTAAACTCACCTTATTGTAGACTTACTTTTTTTTTCTTTAATAATCTGAAAAACTTGTTTCTAGGCTATTTTCCTCTATATTCTTTTGGCAGACATTTTTGGTTTTTTGAAATGTATATCTATAGTCCAGGTTCACAAAAATAGTGTTGATATGGGAGCACTGGATCCAAACCTATTTGAGTAGTAGAGATCTAAACCTACATCTGCCTCTCTCCAACCAAGGTGTGTAACCCCAAGCATACTCTGCAGCAGAGTTGCTCTCTTCCTCCTCAGAACCCAGTACACCAAATCCCAAGCCAGTGATGCATATAATCTGATATTTCCTAGAGAGCACTTCTGGGCTGCTCCCCATAAGCACACCGAATTGCTTAACATCTTAGATAGTCAAAAAAGTGATAGCGCCTTCAGCATACATATCAAAACAGTCTTTACCATGGAAATAAAGAGCTTAGTCTCCTAATGAAAGGCCAGTGACCTCTTCTTAGACTTAGATTTTCTAAGCTTGGAGCATAAACAAGGCTCCACTATAACATAATTCCGCCACTAAAACCTGCAAATGCCATTTAAAGGCCTTTAAAATTATGTTCTGACTGCATTCTACATGGTGAATCAGACATCCATTTGCTGCTAGTCCTTCAAACTCCTCAAACAGGCAATGATGGCACCCCTGGTTGCATATTGCTGGAAAGAAACTACCCCAGTACTGCTGTAGACTTATGGCTGTGAGTGCAGTGCATCTCCCAGGAAATCCCGTCACGGTGCAAGAACATTTTTCCGTAACAAGCAATATTTTCCTGCTACTCCAAGAAAACTCGTATTGTGTTATTTTTGTTCATCCCCAAACCTAAGGGAATTTAAACAGTCCTGTCACTGTGCTAACACAGTGTGTATATTCCACACTCATGCCATCACAAGTTAGAAAGCAAGAACCTGCATGTCTTTGGTAGCAGCAATCTCTCCTGCGCTGTTTGTATCATTCAGCTTTAAAGAACTAACAGAGTTAAAATTGGTGCTCACTGTAGAACTGAATGAAGGCATTCCAGCTGTCATAAGGTGACACTAGCATCATCCATCGAAGGTGAGAAGCCCCTTGGCCTGGGCTGCATAAAAACACGTTCAGGGAACAGAATTGCCTGTAAAGGATTAGATCACATCAGGTCACTTGTGACCCCATTTGCTGTTTAAATTGCGATCCTAGTACTCAATTCTCGATAAATGTGTTCTGATAGTACATCAGCACCATTTTCTACATTGTATAAAAAATATATTGTTACAAGGAAAGTGTGTTGCACAGAGCAGTAATTTCAGTGATGAGTGTGCACAATTCTGAAGTAAAGGAAAAAAGCGGTACTTTCAGGATATGCCAAATAAATATCTATAAGCATTTATAATTTTTAAGTTATATTCTTGTGGTTTTTGTTAGCTTTGCCTGTTACAGCTGATGACCAAAAAAGGAGAAAATTTTGAAAAAAATAAAATAATATTTTACAGAAGGAAAGAGACTTTTTTCCTGTAAAATTCTCGTTAAGTATAGTTCATGATTTCATTTTCATCAGTTTAAATGCAGACAAAATTCATCATGTCTAAAGAGTAACGGAGTAAATACAACATAGTATGTTTACAGTAGATGAAGATCATCTGGCACAGGTTTATTTCAGTTTTATATGGTTTTGGCTTTGATCTCGACTGGGCCATTTTGCTTCTGTTGTGATATTCCTGCTAATTTTTATAGTGATGGAAAGGACAGCCAAAAAAATCATAGAGCTGGTAATTCTCCAGTGACATCAGATTCCAAACCTGTACTGACTTGAGTTCTTTATCCTCTTGTCCTCTTGCAGTTACTCCCTGCACAAGATAGGAGTGTGTAGGCATTGAAGGAAGAGCTGGTTGTGTGCACACACTGGCTTCCAAAGCCCTCCAGCACTTTCTGGTTCCAAATTTTTTGCATTTTACCAGGTATATATAAATATCATTCCTCTGTTTAATAAAAGAAAGTTAGCTCAGTCCCAAACCTCAAAGACACATTAATCTACGAAAACATTGCAAGAATGAGGTATGTATTTTCTTTCATCTTAAGAGTATCCACTAATTTCCTAAATAACCTGTCCATTAATGACAAGTTGCCATCCCTAGTGCACAGCCAGGGGCAATGTGTCAAACATGGACTGAGAGCACAACAGTCTATAGATGACTACAGAAGAAATCAGGAACTTCTAAAAGTAGTCAGATAACAGCAACAATGTTTGGTTTTGGAAAAAAGAGCACTTAGACCCCTCAGAAACATTCACAGCATGTGTGGAGAACGTTGTAAAAGGCTGGTTTGGTTTGACCTAGGCTTGATGACTGCAGAAGAACATTTCAAATAGTCTGAAACAAACTTGATATGTCCAGTAACCTGTGCCCAGAGGCTGGATCAGAATAGCCTCCTGTTCTCTTTGTGTTTTTATAAATGGAGACACCTCTGTCCTTTAAAGGTATTAATAGAACTTCCATATTGACTGCTTAGTGGAACTGCCCAAACTTGCCTCCAAATAAGGTAATATTTGCTTTTATTTAATCGTGTAACACCTTTCTTCTGACACCGTGTAATTCTGTGACCATAGGGCTGAGCACCTAGTGGCCACTAACAACAAGAAAAAGACTCTTATTGTCTTCCTTTATTTTGGATCAGATCCAAAACTGTCCAAGTGGACCAAGCTGGTATAGTGTGGCCTAATGTATAGACTGCTGTCTTCAGACGGAAGAGATCAATGTCAGGTCTTGACTGAAAGATGTTTTCTGGAACATTTGGGACAAATACCTTAATCCTCATGAGTGCTATCTTCCCTAGTGAAGGAATTATTAGAGCAGATGGACTGTAGAATTTTCCTCCCTTCTCTTTTCCAGCACTAATCCTTTTGGAATGTTTTTGGATCACATGCGCAGAAGGAAAACTCAGTGTCCAGTTTTGGTTACGTCTTGTCCTGTTCTCTGAACTCCTCAAGTGTTTTCTTGATATGCTCCTAAGAAGTAAAAATTTTTTACTCGGAGTCTCACCTGGTTGTAAGTATAGGCTTGGCTAGTAGTTAAGCAGTGAGTGGAGGTTTGCATTCTTACACAGGCACCCTCTCCTGCTGTACACCATCAAACACCACTGAAAGCCAGTGCCTTGTCAGAAGACACACTGGGTAAATCCATAGATGACGGGGGACAGGGCAGCCCAAAAGCAGACTCTGTGACCATCTGTGCTAACCTGTACAGGTGTGTTTCTAGAAGAAGTTTGGAAAAGAAATTTGTGAGGTTCAAGATAAAACAATAGTAAGGAGAAAGGAATAAAGTGTTTTCTTACTTGGTCGTTTTAGGTGGCTGCCCTGTCAGAATCTGGTGATAATCTTACCTAATATTAATTCTGTTGCATTCATAGGACCACTGTTAGCATAGTAAATGTGAGCATATGTTATCTACTGCAACTTAAATGCAACAATAAGATTGAGTTGACCAAGGAAAACTGTGGCAATGAGAATGTACTGGAAAACAAAGAGAATATTATCTTTTCTTGACAGCATATTTAAGGCATAATAATATATTAATATGTAATATAAATATATTGCATATTATAATTAAATTATTAACATATAAATAATATTACCTATCTCTCATTAGGTGTTCTTCCTCATATGAACAAAGTCAGTCATATACATAAATAAATCAGTTCCTTAATTGATGTGGAGACACTTAGACACAGGAGGTTGGTGTCTTGTGTCTAAAAGTAACAAGCTGAAAATTGGGAATAACCAAATTTGGTTAATCTGAAGCTGACATACACTTTTCCAATCATCAATGCCCTTACCAGGTTGTCAGGAGCACTAGCAGCAGTATTTATAAATGCATGGGAAGACATTAATAGTGTGTTTGCTTTTTTTATTATGTATTCTCTAGAAATCTGTTTCTGGAGGCTGTCCAGTTTGATCCAGTACAGATGTTTGCAGGTTGGCTGTGTGGCAATGAGAGTGGCAATGCAACTGTTTCAGTTTGGAAATATAGCATCTTGACTTCAGACCTGATGGTTCTACACAAATGTGAAATGCGACTTGTAGTCACATTTTACAACCTCCTGTAGTAGCTGTGACTTTCAGAACAGGACTCTGCTACCCTCATTATGAAGAATCATGGTTAATCTCATGAGAAAATGGTCCCAAATTTAAAAACATTTGGGAAAAATTGTCAAGTCAAAAAACCCCTCAAGCAGCTTTTTATGTCTTCATTTACGAGCTGAAAATTAAATATAAAATGCCTGTGAGTTCAGTTAGATATTACTGAAGTGTGTAATATTGGCAAAATAGATGAGTCTCTGTTTACTATTGTTTGACTTTTCATCATGCTCTCATGCTTGACTCCAGAGCTGCTCTTTATCTGGAGTGATATTTGATGAGATTGCTCCAGGAATGAGGAGTGGCACAGAGGAGAAGCTGGGTAGTGCCTGGAATACTGGTATCTACAAAGTCTGCTTAACTTCAGACTGTGCTGCTAATGATTAACCAATCCCTCTTTTCTTTCTCAGATCTATGATTTTTGTTGCACAATTGTCAGATCTTTTGTCTTGATTTTAATTGTTTCCTTTCTGTTTTCTTCCTTGTTTCATGTTATTTCTTGTCTACTCCTTTCAATGGTCATCTTTACTGAATGGTTTTTCTCACCCCCAGAAATGAGCCAAGAGTATATTATTAAGAGCTGACTGGGTATGTAGGCATAAGAGGTGGTACCCTATTAGGTCTGCTGATGTTCTGGAACATAATTGTGAATTAAGCTGAGAAAAAAAAAAGTTTAATATTAATTGAAACAGAGATTGAATTTATATAATATAAAATCTGTAATACAACATTTTGTCCTCCGTATTGGACAGGAATTAATTAAAAATAAATAATTAGATTAAATTAAAAAATAATCCATCCTTGCGCATGCATTCTTAAAAATCTCAGGTTTTTGGGGTCTATTACTAAATAGCTGCTAAAGATCTGGACCAAAACCAGTCTTATTGATGACTCATAACTGGTATAAGGAGGATTCATTTTGTATCAGGAGGGGCCCAGAATAATGTATCTGTTTTCAGTCAGATGGATTAGTACTCTGGCATGTTCTGGCATTTCTTTCTCTACAAAATTAGTTGTTGAATTATAAACTGAAAATAATACATTATCTAAAATCTAAACCACAATTTAGGACTAATTATAAAACTTCCTTCTTACATTGTAATTCTTGTGTTGTGGTGACTTTTCTCTTCCTTCCAAGTGTCAAAGTATGATACAGACGTTTCTTGTAACAGGTTTTTTCTGAATTATTGTAGTACCAGAACTCTTAAGACTGGAAGTCTGGGACATGAATGCGTTCACAAGATAATATTTAGGCGTCCTTTTCCTGGCATATTTATCGGGCGAGTATTAGCTCTACAAAGAGCTGCAGTTTCACGTTCTCAGTTAGTGACTATGAAAGAGCGCAGCCAACCCGCAGAAGCAGATCGGAGGGCTGTGTAGCGCGGTGAGAAAGACAGCTACTCAGACTTCTCCTCAGGCAAGGCAACAGAACTCTGAAACAGAATTCCCCCAGTGCTATGCTGGCATTCTTATAATTGCTTATCATATCTCCAAATTTTAGGTTTCATTCGGATGAGGTCTGGATTACAGTTTCATCTCTACAAGTGACATCTGTCTTGTGCTTTTCCACCTTTCACTTGTATAAAAAATATAGTCTCGAGTAAGATCTGGTATCAGTAGCAGCCAGAAGGATCATGCCTTTAATGTCTCTCTCACCTGTAGCTGAGATGCTCTATGTTTTCATCTTTACCAACATAAATAACTTCCAAATTCAATTAATTGCCTTCAAATGCATGTAAAGTTCAGTGGCATAGTCAGGTATCTGTCCTCTTTTCCTTATCTACCCTTTTATAGCATGCATTTTAATTAGAAAATGTAAACTTTTTAAAATGCATTTTGCTGATAAATTATTGGAAATAGTGATAATATAAACCAATAGGAAGTAGTTATTGAAAACAACATAAATTGCTATTTCCACATGTAGGAAACATAACTTTCCAGATCTTTGAGCTGTAGGCCTTCATTTGATGTCAAGCTTTTCTAAAATAAAGAAATACGGACAGTGTAAGGACTATTGAAACTGGGGCATAATTTTCCTCATGTAATGAACTCCTATCTTTAAAAATCATGCCCGGCAGTAAATTTCATGTTGCCAACACCATGATCCAGTCATTTTGTGCTGGGATTTGGCAGGATTTGGCTGTGTCTTTCGTGTGTCTGTTTATACCAGTATCTGTTTGAACAACTTAAATAATGTCAAGGTTAGGATACAGTGTGACAGCTGGGTAGAATCTGTACTGAAATAAGTATTTGAGCAACTGGCTTATGGAAATGAAACACTATTTGTTTTATTTAGGCTGATGTGATCAGTGCAGGTGGGGATTTTTTCTGAAATTGAGGAATTCTTGGGGCTTTCAGATTGTCTTTCCTTTCAGTCTTGAAAAAGGCTAACAAGCATGTTTCAGTATAGCAGGGAGATTATATATCATAATTGCCTAAATTTCCAAGAAAATGAACTTAATGTCCCAGCATGTCCTGTCCAGGCCCGTATGTTCCTAGTCCAAGCAGTACAGTCTGTGTTCTTCTGAGTCTTTATACATCTGCCTTTCATAGTATCCACATCTGAGCTGGATAATGTACAGCCAGTAGTCACTGGCAAGTTCCAGAGAAGGGAAGTAGTGCAAGAGCTGAGATTGCATTAGCATCAATGTTAGGCTCTCATGGCTGTTTGTCTTTTGCCATAAAATCACAGAATCATAGAAATAGAATGTTGATGTTGGAAGAGACCTTACAGACACTTCCATTCTCCCTGCTATGAGCAGGGACAACTTTCACCGGACCAAGTTGCTAAGGGTCCTATATAACTTGTCTTTATCTAAAAATTTTACATCCTTTTTCAACCAAAATATTCCAAAATATTCCTTCATCTTTAACATCACACATCAAAATCTTAATGAGATCAGTAACAGTTTATTAACTAGACTCCTCTTGTATCTTTTAGATGGATACATGCTTAAACAGCAGAACATTGGTGATCAGTTATGCTGATCACCAATATGAGCCGTTATTCTGCCAGTGGAGAACAGATATGACACAATGTTAATATAGATATATATATATATAAGGAGGCTTTTTAAGGACAACAGAACTCAAACTACTACAACAGAACTCAACTACTACGACAAAAGTAGTCTTCATCGAAGTCTATGTGGCTGAACAGTTTACCTTACTGGAGACAGGAGGAAGATGGCACTTATAGTTTCCTTACCTATCACTGTGTGAACCTCTTAATTGGAAAAGGAGATGAAAATTACCCAAAGCAATGAACCTGTGGTAGTGGTGGAAGATAGCGCTCAACAAAAATAATTCTGAATACTGTAGAACAATAAAAGAGATAAGCCACTTTTCTGGAGATCTGGTTTGGCCTGGGAGAGCTGGCTATGCTCAAGAATAACTGAATGTAGATGTGTCTTGCTCTAGAAAGAAGGGGAAAAGAAATAACGTGTGAATTCCCATCACAATGTTTTTTATTAAATGGGAGTGAAAGAGCTGAGTTCAGAAGTCAGAAAAAACATCTGACAATTTCAACATCTCCTTTTGGGTTAGTCATGATGTGCTTGCTTTATGCTCAGTTGAGGGACAAATAACACCCCTGGAGCTTAAGTCATGCTACCCTAAAGCAGATGTCTAGAAATAGGTCAGCTGAATCATCCCACCTGGGAGCTGTGGCAGCTGTCTCAGAAGTCATTAATCTATGTTGCAGACATCTCAAATCAGTGAGATGAATCCCAGCCTTAAGGTCTCTGTTCCAGCTCAGTGTCTTGCACAAACAGCTATCTATCTGCTTGGGCAGTTTCTGTTGTTCATCTGATCTGGCACAACATGAAACAAGCAGCTTGAGACATGAAATGAAATGCCCTGCAAAATTGTGTGTGTTGGGAAGCTCTTCAGTGTGAATAGAGTGCAAGTGAATATGCAGGGGCCTTATATGGAGTAGAGAAACCAATCTTTGGCATTACTGATACCACTGAAATTAGATTTTTAGTGAGGTACTAAGAATATTTTGTGGGCTTTATTATGGATTCCTATTTATAAGTTCTGCTGGCATTTCATTAGCTCCGTGACAGGTCCAGCTATGACTCCGGGACACTTGAGTAGGTCCTGATACAAATACTTCAGTAAAATACCTCCAGTGCAGTAGTAATTTCAGGTCTGAGACTTGGCAACACGTATGTTCCCAATTTTTTTTGTGTTAAGGGCTTTCAATGTAGATACTTCCACTTCAATGTCCTCGAGCCCAAACTATGTATGTCTGTGCAATAATTACAGTTTAACAAAGATGGAAACCTCACTGAACATGATGGTTGCTTACTCACTGCAATGCCAACTTACTCTGCTAAAGAAGCCAAAATAGTCTAAAGCAGTGGTTGGTTTTCTGAAATAATTTTCACAGCAGCAAACCAACCTGATGTTGCTGGATGCATGCAAATAGAATACCAGGTACAATGCCCAAATTGTCACCCTATCATGTCATTTGCCACTGAAACAAACCCATTAACACTAAGTTAGTATAGGATGGTCTGCTTTGAGGCATACAGACAGAGAAGACAGATAGTTCTGGCTCTTAAAGCTTAAAGTTGTCATAACCCATGTGAAATTAGTGCTGCTGAATGTGTGACACTGAGGATGAAAAACCTGTTTATCTAAACTAGGAAATAGGAATAGTGGAAACCCTCACAATAGGATAGCTGAGTGAGCATTTTCTGCTTACATAAGCACAGATGGTGGGAGCAAGTGAACTTCATGAAGGTGAATATTTGATGAGATGGAAAAGAGTATTTCAGCACACTGTTAACAAATTCCCAACTTGAGCAATAGCTGATGAGCATCACACCTGGAAAACTTCTTCCAATAACTTCAGGGACTTTTATCAGCATGTTCTGGGTGCCATGATAAGCCACTGAATCAGTCATTGTTTATTCCCTGGTGTGCTGACTCTTTTGCTTCAGTAGAGGCATCATGACTGCCCCAGAACTGTTCCAGTTTTTCTCTTCCTTTTTTTAAAAGCCATCTGAGTTGTAAGCTTTGGTTCAAGTAGATTGCCTGTCTTTTAGTTTCATTAAGTAATGTCTGAGTTATAGTGTTTTCCTTTTCTCCAGGCACTTCCTATTATTTTTAAATCCACTTACTACTTACTCATTTGCCCATTAACTTAGAGGTCGTATTGTTTTGTCTAGGAGCTAAGAAACAACAGAAATTTGAAAGCAGGCAGTATCTAATAAGGCTGAAATAAATAACACTTAATCTTTGCTTAAGATTCATTTTAATAAATGCCTGTCTAAAAGTATGGGTCTGGATGGCTGTTTGCACTGCAAGTAGAGTGCAAAGTGAATGTGTTTCCAGATCATTAGGCACATAACTTGATGCTACTTTAGTTAGTCCAATAGCAAAACTGATGTTTTGCTGATGTGAGAGGGGACTATTTGTCATTAACTGATGACATAAATGCCCTTGCAAAAAGGTTCAGGAAGGACATTTCCATTCTCTGAAGAGGCCTGCTGAAGAGGCTGCATGAAGCAGCACCCACAGCAAGTGTGTTCCATTTTAAACTGGACAGATTTTTCCATGCAGGAGAAGCAGACTGAACCTGGCCTTGAGCTGGTAGAAACATGCCACTACATTATTGCAACTGAATATAAAGGGAAAAACATTATCAAAATGGTGTTGTCTTCATTGGTTCAGGGCATATTGATGCTTTATCCAGATACATACATCCACATGTCCAGATCCATTTGGTATCCAGGATTCAGCTTGGAAAGGATTAAAAAGGAATTTCTTCTCAGTATGCATAGCCACAGCTTTGTCTCACCATCATCCCAAGTCAGCAGAGTTCTGGTTTCTACAGAATTTCAAGCTCTGTAACAGTCCCATGACACACACCAATTGATGGTGTTACAGAGGTCTGGATGATCACAACCCAGTTTTGATTGTGAATTTTGTAAATTTGGTGAATCAATATATTATGGGATAACTGTGAAAGAAGCCGAAATTTCACTCAGGTTCATTTGTTTGGCATAGCCATTAGTGTTTCACTGGCATTCATAAGAGAATATCCACAAAGACAGTAACCCAGAAGATAGTATTTAAATAGTGTTTTTTGGGACAGAAATCTCTGTCAAAATATACCATTTCTGTGTTCCATTTCCAATGGAATCCAAATTGACACTTTAAGTTCTCAAACAGTATTTATTGTCAGCCTGTGACTACCGTATCTCAAATCCAAAATCCATAGGCCTGAATCTTTGCTTTTGAAAGGATGTTTTCATCAAAAAATGAAAAAGGATCTTCAGCAGTTATGTTTGCAAAGTAAAAAATTAAAGATATTATGTAAGACATGTTAAAAAGGGATAAATTTCAGATTTAAATAACATATAGATCATTATTTTAGGATGTCTGGCTTGGAATTTTGAGATATGTGCAACAGACAATACAGTTAGAAAAACATATTTATCCAACATTGTAGTTTACATTGCTGATAACCACATTGCAGATTTTAATAAAGTTACCGGTATATCAAACCAAGTATTCATAATTTTAGGAGAAAGTCTTAGGTCTTTCTTGTAAGGTGAAGATTTAACATGATAACTTCTACAATAATTTTATTTTTCTTTTCTGCAAAATACTGTATTGTAATAGTAATCTTCTTAGTCCTATTCAGCTAGGACTTATGAGCATACTGGCTATTAAAACCTCCAAATTATTTCCACAGGATATTAGTAATAATGAATTATTTTGAAAAATGTTGTGGTAATTCCTAGAATAGAAAGAAATTTTCATTTAGTCAAAAAATGCTGGTAATTTAATTCTGTGTAATGCCCCACTCCTGCTGGTAGAAGGAGAGGTTTTGGTTTCATGAATGAATGTCTTTCATTTGATTGCACTTCACACAATTTTCCAGTATTGATGGAGTTAAAATGAAGTTTCAGCTCTGTAACAGAACACGTTTTTCCAGTCAGATACATATCTGATTATGCCCCTTGAAAGTAAGGGTTACTGTTTTAATGTATTTTGGTATCTTTCGTTCTATTCAGTATAAGAAGGGGAAGGATGAGTTTTTTCTTTTGTATGATCAAGCTTTCTAATTTCTCAGCCAAAGAAACAGTCATTCTGACCTCAGTGTGATTTCTTTCACATTATGCCAATAGGAACAATGAAGAGTATATGTGTTTATTTACAATTTTGTTACCATTAGTAAATATTAGTATTTATTAGCATTTTTAATAAGCATGGATCTTCAAGAGTACACACTGAGGTCCAACTTGGGAATGAATAGGACTACTCCTATTCTGAAAAAAACAAGCAGATCAAAAATGGGTTATGTGAGCACAAGCAAAAGATATAACAATATTTCTGACGTTTGCTATGAGATGTGTTTTCCGCTACCATCACATTTAAACATTACAGTGACAACTGAGAAGCATGAGTTTAGGTGTGGCTGTTTGTACAGAAGCAATTTTTACAGATCAGAGGAGAGATAGAATGTCCAATACATTTTTAGGCTGTGCTTTCTAAGCAGATAGTGAAATAAAAGCTAGATTGCTTTGGAGTAAGAAACAATAAAAACATGACTATGTTAACATACTGCTGTCATCATAATAATTTTCAAATCATCACCTGCCTTTTCATGCAACTAAAATATCACCCTGAGTTCTTAATATACAAATCATAAATATTTTAAAATATTATTTGTTGTAGATGTCCTATGTCTCTATGGTCTCTTTCAAGTAGTTACTGAACTAAAAAGAAAACATGACTCTTAAATGTGCCAGTGAGAACACTTTGGCTCGCTGACTATTTGCATCTTTTCAGAAGTGTGACCTACAAATAAAGCAAGATGGAACACAGAACTGGGTCCTTGGCAGCATTTCCTATCGAATCAAGTTTAACAAGATCTCTTCTGCTGTGGCTACTCTTTCAAACCCTTGTATTTCTGACGCGAGAAATCTTGGTGACTCCACTGATTGCAGTTTTACTCATGTTCCACCAATGTTTGGTNCTATCTTTTCTAAATCTTAAGAAGTGAGAAAATTCATTTGTTTTTCTGAAGTATTATACACAAAACTTCACTTTTTTGGGACAAATATGTGATAAAAACTAGCATCCTTTTGTTATGTGCTATGCAGGTAAAATAACATGACAAACAATAACATTGCAAAATTTCTACAGAAAACACATTCGCTTTTATATTTTTAAATGTGATGCAGTTTAAATGTGGCTTCAGTGATATTAGGAAGTTTTAAGGATGAGAATTACTCAGGAAAATGCCAGGAAAAATATCTTCTCATTTTTGATTGATGATTTTTGAATAATCAAGTCAGTGTGATTTGATAGATTACAACATGATTCTCCTCAGAATGGAGATCCAGATGATTCTCATCCAAACAGCACTGGTAGTTCATACCATAGCCCAGGCTGTGAAAGGGAACCTTGGAATGCCTATACTTCATTTTCTTTGGGCATTTCCATGTAACTAGATACTGGAACAGGTCATTAAATGGATAAATGGTCATTTTACAAGTAATTTCTGCAATGACTCTTCTGAAAATCACTCTGGAGTGATGATAGAACCCAAATTTTCCTAAATAGTGAATGAGTGGGAACCAACCATAGAAATGAACACAATATGGCTAAACCATGTGATATTGCTTGGGTCCATGCAGTATGGCTCTTGCCAGAATGTGTATCTGTGTTGTCGATTTGGAAATGAGAACTTTAGCTAAAATCACAATTTTGATACTACCTTAGAGAACAATTGAAGCTTTTCAGGTGCTACCAAAGACATTCCCAACCCAGTCCATTTGTAATCCCATCTGCTTATTCAGTGGCATCCTCTGTTCTTGAATTTGAATTATTTTTATCTTTTACCTCTATTGAATTCACGCCTTTAATCGCCATGCCTGTCATTTACTGTCACTCCTATCCGTGCTGTGTTTGTTAAGGTGAAGGAGTAGAGAAGGCCCAGCAGTTGGGGTCCTGGAACATCAGCTCTGTTCTACATTCCTGGAGGCCTCTAAACTAAGCCTCAGAACTACAACAGGCTGTTCTTGGGTTTCCTTCTGACCTCCTGACTGTCTGCTCTTTATTTTATATCTCTCCACTTGCTGTTCATCATGAGTTCCAGCAGCTCCTTCACATCACCTGTCTTTGTGTAACTTACCTGGCCCTTCTCGAATCCCACAACACACTTCCTTTTCAAATAACACTTCCCTTTTCTTCTTCTATTTGTCTTTAAAATGTTGCTAGTGAGAGAATTTGTCAGGCAACATGAGCAAACTCTGGTTTTCCTTGCTTTTCTTAATCCAAAGTCTTCATAAGACTGGTTGAGGGTGTTTAAGAAGTATTTTGGCCCATGCTATTCTCAAAAACACTTTTTATAATTTTTCAAGTCAGACAGTTACATGCATGGCAGAATAAGAAATTGTTTCATTATGGATTCGTAGCAGTAAAAAACAGGCATTTCTCTAGTCAACTGTAAATTAAACTTAGCAAACATTTCACAGCCTTCCTACCAAGGTCGAGACTGACAATAACCTGCACTTGGGAGAGTCGTAATCTTTAAGATCTTTTAAAGATAAAAAATCTCATCTTCTTTTTTCTCCTGTACTTAATGAGAAACCTACAGAAGAAAAAGGCAAAGAAAGGATTTTCAGGGATTCTCTCTCTATTGAAAGGAAATGAAAGATAATAACTTCCCTATTGTTGCTTAATATGCTATGGCAAACTATAATAATAATAGCAACAATGAATAATTACTTGGAAATGATGAAGAAATAAGAGAAAAACCCAGAATTAAGATTTTTTTTGCCATGGAATCCCTAATTTTCTTTTCATGTGGATGCAGATTTATTGAATGTATTACAATATGACAATTTTTTAAAGTACCATTGAGTATTAATAAAGCACACAATATATTGATTAACAATTGTCACAATGACCATCTCCAGGAGTGTGTGGGTATGTCACCTCATCAAAGAATTTTATTTATGAAAGGACTCTGTGTGGTATAATGTGAATTCAGTCACGTTCAACATTTCCACCAAGAATTTGAAAGCAACCATAAAATCATAATTCAAAAATCTTTCCAGAATTTTTATAAGCTTAGGCAAATAGCATATAAAACCAATTGGCTGATAATGAAGAGCCATTAAGAATGGCTTTTCTCATAAAGCTAAATGTTGTGTTAGTCATCTGGAATCAAGGACATTTCATGCTTTTCTGAGTTTCAGCCAGGTTGCGTGTCTCTCAGCCTCTCCATGGCTCCATGTAAAAACCCAAGAATTCTGTAGTTTTTAATATTTTAGCACCTTTAAGTGTTATTTAGGCATTTGAATTGGCCCCTTCATCTATTTTTCCAGAAAAGAGGACTGCAGAAGGCAGTTTCTCCTGTGCACAAAAGAACCTCATTCCTTTTTCTTTGCCCAAAGAAGCTGGGAGGAGCTTTATATTCCTGGCTTTTGGCAATGGTGAATATATCTTTTGGTAGGATAAGAATGCAAGGCCAGCTAAGAAACCTTATTGTAACTGCGTTTATGTGAATTGAGATTCTTCAGTGGCTTACAATTTCTCAAATATCCACATGTTTTCAGAGAAACAAGCAAATCTCTCTTGAATAACATCTAGCAATGTCTTTAGCAGTCTCTTTGCAATTCCAAGGATTTTTCACAGATGAATTGCTCATCTTTTTAGCAAGGGCAAAACATATCCTTTCTTGTCTCATTCAATATGTCATGAGTGAAATTTTACCAAAATATTTATCATAGATATGGGAAATTTCAGCCCCCAGGGGTGAAGTTTTGCAAGTGTGCAAGGAGTAAAAACCAATATTTTACTAGAAAAGGAAGCCTCAGACATTCATAATCTCATAAGAGATTAGCAAAAACAACTTCCTGAAGCTGTCCTTGAGCCAGTAAGTGATCAGGATGTTAGACAGACAAAATCACTGTGAACGACTTGCAGTAGACAGTCCTTTTTCCATCCTTTGTCTTAGTGGAAGAGCATTTCCATTTGCCATATACTGTCTCATGTTCAATTTTTGAACCTTTTCTTTTTCTCATCCTGGTTAGCCTTGGGCAGGTGTGTGAAACCATCAGGGGTCAGGCATCTCCAGAACACAACGGAGATCTTCCCAGGCAGGCGTCACCAGGAGCGTGCCAGACGTGCCCTTACTCTGCATAGCCCTTCCCTGCTGAATTCTGAATTAGGCTTAAGGTCTGGGTGTTCTCATTCAAAGCCTTCCCAAGCCTGAGACAAAGAAGTTTGGGAGTGAAAACCATATCCATCTGTGCACCTGTTGCACAAAGAAAGAGGCAAGGGCTTACCCGGCAGTCTTAGGGGCTCCTCTGATTCCCAAGGACCTCTACTCACATTCCAGCTCCCTCTCTGATTCCATGAAGTGTTACTCTGGCCTTGTCTTTTCTGTTGTAAACACATAGCAACATGCACACTAAACAAACAAATAAACAAATGGAAACCACTTTGCCAATACCAGAGCCTCCCCTCCTTCTTCCCCTGGGGAAAGAGAAGAAAACAAACAATATGTGACAGATGTTAGTCATGTTGCTCAGTGCATGAGTAAAAACACTCAGACGACATGGAAATGACCATGACCAAAAAGAAATAAAATCACAGAATAATTGAGCTGGCAGGAGGTCTTAGGAGATCTTTTGAATGTATTGGAGTCCCCTTAAAAGGTCTCCTCAAATGCTGAATTTTACTGTGTTAAAAGAAGACTGAGATATCCACAAGAAAAAAAAATGCGGGAATTGAGAATTACTGTAGTAATTTTATCATAAATAAACTAAAAGAAGGAAAAACTAACATTTTAAGAAGTACCATTTAAAGGAAGCATAGTAATTTGAATGTCAGGAAACATGAATCCTAAGTTGTGAGTGACAATGGGTCAGCTATGTTAGGGACAAATGTCAGGGACTGCTGCAAGCTTTGCTTATCTAACACTTCAAACAAACTGTGTGCTTCTAAACAACCTTCTAAAATGCTTCATTCACCTGTGGAGATGCCTTAAAGAGACTGGTGCAATTACATCCTCAAAGTGTCAGCTCAGCCTTAATGTATGGGCAGCTGAGTTGAGACTTCTCATTTTAAATTGCAGAGAGGTATTTTGAGACAAGCCAAAGCTAGTGACTGGGTTTTCTCTAAGAGATCTCATGGTGAATTAAGATTGCTCACCTGCTGCTTTGTGAAGGACCAGAAGGAATGAGCTACTTTGTGCTGTACTCACCCCAATCCATGGTCAGAGTCTCAGGCTCTCAGGAGTGCTTTTAGCACTTGCAGTTAGATTACCTAGAACCAGAGACTACCAGTGGTGGCATGCAAGGTGATTCTGGGCCAAGACAATGCTGTAATGATTTCAATCCTTGGTCTTCAAGAGCACTGAAACAGGTAGGAACTGATTTGGGAAAACTGGTGGACTCAGGAGTTTGCAGCTAGCTGAAGCCATGTAAATCTGATTTTCTTCCAGTATCACCTGTTAGTGATGAAACTGGTGGAACATGTGGTCTGTGCTTAAAACTTTTCTTCTTGAAAATATTTTTCTGATAGCAAATAATGCAGAGAGCTATGCCTATCCTGGGAGCTGGTTTAACTAACCCTTTTGCCAGTGTAAACCATCTCTGCTGGAAACAACATGGGACAAATACCATACTCAGTCTTCAATAAAAGTCAGAACAGCAAACCAATGTCAGTGATGGGTTGCTGTTATTTACTGAATACTTGTGTTATTTTGTTTGTTTTCTTAATTACTATAATTGGAAACACTGTTTTGAGAGGCTTATGATCAATTAATCACTTGCTGCTGTAGGCCAAAAAGTTCTGATCATGTATTAGAGATGTGTCAGAGTTACATAAGGCTAGTTGATTTAATGCACTGCTGCTTATATAAAATCATAGAACAGTTTGGGTTGCAAGGGATATTGTAAGAGATTGGTCATCTGGTCTGACAACCCTACAGTCAGCTAAGGCATCTTCAACAACCAGGCTGCTCAAAGCCCTGTCCACACTGACCTTGGAAGTTTCCAATGATGGGGCATTCACAGCTTCTCTGAGCAACCTGTTCCAGTTCCTCATGACCCTCACAGTGAAGAATTTCTTCCTGATATCTAATCTAAAATGAGGATCTTGTTGGTGAAGCTGGGCTGCTGTGTTTAACTCAGCTTGGGATGCAAGATGATGCCTTGCAGGTCAGAAAAGGGATGCTACAGTAATTTTTGTATTCAGTTTGGACAAGAGGACATGGTGGGGCAAACCAGAAAGACTGTTTTGGTTTGTCCTTACAGAGTCCTGGTCAGGAAGAGAAGGGCAGCTGGTGTGCCACGTCAGGATGTGAGGCTGAGGCTGAAGGTAGGACTCTGAGGCTCTGCTGCTGTGGTACAGCTTCTCCAAGGAGGAAGGTGAGCTGTGGTCAGCAGAGGAATGCCTGGTCTGTGACCAGCTCATTTCAACCCTGTTTTTTGCCATTGTTGAATGGGCAACATAGGAAAGGTTTTGGCATGGAGTGTGACTGTAGTGTTTGCTCTGCCTCAGGTTTGTGGTGACTGAGTGATAGTCTGTCTGTGACACCATGTCAGAGAAGCAGGAGCTGAGCAGACCTCAAGGTCTGTTTTTCATAGTAAGAAGGCAGAGAGTATTAGAAATCTCTCCCGTGCTATGGAGTCAGGCTGCAGAAAGAGGGCTGTGTCTCCCAAGAGGGTGACAGTGCTGCAGGGCCAGTGACTCCTGAGAAATGTCATCTGCTCTTCAGATCTGAAACACAGTGGCTGCTGGTTAATGATCTCTGTAGTAACCATATGGATGGTTAAATTTCAAAAAGGTGGGAAACTTGGTAACACATGAAAAGTACAGTAATGGGGATGAGTTTTTTATCTGCTGTATTTTATACAAGGTTTCTATATTTACATATTCTTTCAATATTGAAACTTCATAGCTGTAGATTCACAAATGTAGATTAATTGCCCTCCTATTTTGATAACTCCATGTTTTGTGTAGTCTTAATGTCTATGGTTTCAAAATTGATGTATTTGCTGAGAGTCCTGACCCTTCATATCCAAAAGGACACACATTCCAGCTTTTTAAGATGCACCAAACTTTTCATTCCAGCAGGAGTTTCTCCCTTCTCTTGAGAAAACTTGAATTAACTTCCGAAGCTTGGCGTTTCTGGGATGACCGAGAGTGCAGGCTGACCTCCAAATCTTGCAAATGGATTGCATAGCTTCGTTATTTTAGGCTTTCAGCTGCTGTGTTCAATGTGGAAATATCAGGTGGTCTCTGGGTCAACACTTCTGTTTTTCAATGACCATAGTTTCCAGGGCAAATTATAAAGATCTGGTTAGTCAAAAAATCTCAAGAACCCTTGTGAAGACATTAACTCCACACTACCACATGCTTTAACAACAGGGTATGACAAAAAAATGTTTTTGAAATGCTTCATTTTATTATCATAGTACCTATGCTAAAAATCTGTATAATGTCACTAAAATTCAAATTCATAAAGCATTGCTTCCAATTACATTTTATAGCTACCTAATGTGAGCACACATATGCATGGCTGTCTCTTTCCTTGTTGGTTCAGAGTATGCCTTGCCAAATAGTGAAATGTTTAGTTAAGCCCTAATGTTCCAATAATTGTTCTTTACTTCTTGATGCTGAACCCTGTGGTTAGAAGTTGCAACAGCATAATAGGCAGTAATTTGTTTCTCTCAATTCCCTGGGAATGTATTACCATACTAGAAGGGGTAAATAGTTATTGAAGAGGTATCTCTGTGAAGGAAAGAGAAGAATGAAAAGACATGAATTATGCCTGAAATAGTTAACCAATTGCCTGTACTGATATATTTTGGCACAAATCCATGTCTGTGGAAATCACATTTATTGATATGCCTCTATGACTGGAAGAGGGAAGAGGGAAGATCCTGGGAAGAGGGTTTTAAGCTTCTCATTCCTTGAACTGTCTGCAACATGAAAGAATCCTCTTTGTATTTTCCATCTCTCTGTGAATGCATCTGCGCCAGGAATTTAGACAGATAAAACCACTAGGCTGGAAACCTGTGGATTTTCATGTAGTGGTAGATACCATTCAGCTCTATATTCATTCTGTCTGGTCTGCATGGTTCAGTCCCTGTCTCTTCCTCTACTATGACTTTGATAAACAGCATTGAAATGAGTGATGCTGATGTAAAACATGACATCAGAGAGTCATGTGGTGTGGTAAATACTGTGTTTGGTGCAACAGGGTTAATGTTGGCCAGAAGAGGACTAGGCAATACCCTGAAAAACCAAATCTCAAAGGAAATCCTTTCTTTTCCAAAGTAGATAGCTTACAAATAGTATCAGAAACAGCAAGCTCTTTTTCTCTCCAATACAATAAATTACAGTCAATACATGATGTCTCGATATCTGGACAAACTTCCTCATGTCACCTGCTACAGCTTAGATTCTTCAACATTTCCAACTGAATTCATTAGCAGAACACAAAAGGTAGTCCCCCCATGAGCAGTGAACATCCCAACAGTAGAAAATGTCCATAAAAGCCAACATTATCAACAGTGTGATCTTTTTGTCTCATAGACTTGTTTCCTGCACTCATTTGGAGAAAGAGAAGGAGGCACAGAACATGGAGAGCCTTTTAACCATGGTTCCATGAGGCTGAGGCTGTGAAAGTTTGGGAAGTATGTTTTTTACCCTTTTGTTACCTCCGCTGTGAACTTCCAGAAAACATAGATTCCTCACTCCCCACAGTTCGGCACATCTGGCAGGACCTACCTGGGAAGACAAGTGTAGAGATTGGGGGGTTGGTTGCCTGGGCAATGATGCTCTGCAGAAAGCCTTGTCTGGTTCCATTTGTTGCTGAAGCCACTCTTTGTATAAACATTCAACCTCCAAGTTTTTTTCACAAAAGGCAGTGACAGTGCACAGTGTTTTTTCAGCATAGTTGGTGGGATAGGGTTTAAAAAACAAAAGGGGCAGGCAAAAGGATGGGACACTTTTTCTTTTATCAGAATTGAGATGCAAAATTTTTCATGCATTCAAATCAGCTTGTTTTCCAGAAAGGAAATAAATGTAGACAGGTAAGGCAAGTGTGCATTTAGGCCATGTTCTCATGTAGTAGTTGATGGTTTCTTTGTATAGAATGTTTGAAAAATGATTCAAAGGCAATGTATACAAAAATACAAAAAATGGATGGAACCACTGGATATGACTCAGTATGAATCAGTGAATCAGCAGGCTTGAGAACTGGGAATAATTTCTAGTGTGAAACAGCAGACCTCAAGTCTTTGGACCAAAAGATTGTAATGAGAGTAAACTGTAAGAACTTCTGTAGTTTGCTGTCCAGAAATGTGAAATAGCCAAGAGAGAGAATTTCAGTATGGGGCACAGGGAGTACCCTTCATAATCAAATTCCATTCCATGTTATTCACTTGCATTGTTAGAAAATTACAGGCAAAATCATGGCTGCTTCCAGCAGCCTAAGCTGGAAAAGAATAATTCAGGTGAGCTAAGAGTTTGTCCCAGACAATCCTAGTAAATTTCTATTTGGACACAATGTAGTTTTAGCATTTCACTCAAAGTCATACTAGAGAGGATAGTTGCTTTCAAAAGTTTTTCAAATTTAAAGCTTTCTGCTAAATTCAGTGCTTTACACGGCCCATTGGAGGATGGGTTAAGAGAGAAAAGATGGTTACCGATCTTAATTGTAACAAAGTATTTTATTTAGACCCCTTAACAAGTTTATCAACTTCTATATTAGAATGCTATTAAAAGAGAACACAATTACCAAAAAACAACAAATGTTCAAGCACTTTCAGCTTCTGAAATTGATTTTGTGGGAAAAAAAAGTTCAGTGATTCTAAATGCAGCTATTGCTCTTTGCTTGTAACCTGGACGGTTACTTAATGGTCAGCTCTGCGGATCTGAGTCAGTAGAATATATTTGGAAGGGTTCCTGAAAGATCTTGCTACATTGCATGCCTTCAAAGGGCAGTGACAGATGATGCAATGTCTTCAACAGATCCCACAGCAGCAGGGTGATTAAATCAGCATGGCAAGTTTCACAGCAGCCTGAGCTGATAGCAGTGCATCTTGAAATGCTAGAATCCAGTGAGGATAAACTATTCAAGTCATACTACTTATGTATTTCAGATGGGAGTTCCTCAGAATTGTCGTTTCCCTCTAGATCAGAGTTTAGTTTGTACTTAGTGGATGAATTACAAAGTGTGCTGTTAACTGCCAAATAAATAATGGACTCTGCTATTTTGAAGGCTGGCCCTGAAGATAACACATCTCATTACAGTGGGATTTTAATCAGGAGACTGATAAGATTTTTTTGCTATAAGTTTGCTAATATATGTACTCTAGTCTCTGTTGGCACATGAAATAATGGAACAGGCACCCAGCCAATCAATTTTCTAAGTGCAAACTTAAAAAAAAAAAAATATTTTACTGGGGGAGTTATGAGGTTTGTTTGTTTGTTTGTTTGTTGAGTGGTTTTGTGTGTTTGGTTGTTTTTTTAATATAGCACTTTCTTAAGGATATTAATAACATACTTCATTCATCAGTGTTAACTGCAGATAGAGAATTTTCCTATTGAGTTACATGGCCGTGTCATGGCTAACACACATGGTAGTTCACAATGGAATAATTTATGTAGTTAATAATCAGATCAGTACAATCTAACTGGGAAGGGGGTAGGGTGGGAGCAGCAAAGCACCTATTTCCAGGGTAATTTATGTGCTTGTAATCAAACATTTGGGTAGTAACTCTCTGTCCACCGCTGGTGTCAGCAATAAGTTTGATATGTTTCATTGTGGTCTGTAAAAGCAGAAGTCAAAACGGTTGACTGTCATGTAGTCTGACCTCTTGTGTAAGCTCTATGGAGAACAACATTCATCGTCATCTGTTTAAGTAAAGCTTTCTTAAATTAAAATAAATAAATCCACTCCCGACTTTGCTTTGATAGGTTTAAGCTCTAAAACGATAATAATAAAAACACCTTGTTGTTAATTATTTTAGACAGAAGCACTTTATCTTCTGCTTGTTAGCACACAAAGAGAGCAGGAATTCTCTTAGGAAAAAGCCTGGGAAAGTTGGCCTGGCAATATGCCCTAATGCTCAAGTAATAACGGGATTTACTGGGCTAGTAGCATGAGGAGCAAATTCCAGTAAGAAATAACAAAAATATTTCTTATGGGGAAACTGATTGTCTCAATGACTGAATGTCCCCGCGCTTGTCTGGCTTGTGCTGAGTTCAGACCTCGTGTGCTGCATGTCCATAACAGTTTCCCTTTCAAATAACTCCTGTATGAAACATCCAATCCTTGTCTTGTCGAGGGCAATTTTGTTCTTTTAAACATTTTTGGGTCCTACTGTTCTTCTTGAATGTCTGTGAGATAATTGAAAGTAAATAAATTAAAAAATATCCTAGACCTAAATCAATAGCATCTAAAGAAACATTCAGAGACTCCTCACTAGTGTTTCAGATTCTTGATGTGTTTCTGTTTTCATTGCATCCCATTGCATTTCTACAGCTGATATTTGCCTTTGGCTGCTAATAAAGTTGAACAGCCTTCATAACTTTTCCCTCTTCTTCTCATGTATTGTACCACCAAATTTCATAGGAAGATTTTTTTTTCTCACTATGTCCAGATTGATATATGTTCCTAATGTGAGTTTAAGTTCTGCTTCAACAGAAGTGGGAAGCTTCAACAGGCTCTGTTCTGTATGCCCATCTCAATGATTTTATACTGAATGTACTCACCTTGTTGAATCTGAGCTGAGACAATCATCCCTTTTACTCTGTAGAAACAGGATTGATAGTGATCACAGTTTCCCCCTTTGGGTTTTTTCTTTAAAGCTGAAAAACAATTTTCTGCTTAACATTTAGTGAAAGCCTGTATGGAACTTGATTTCTCAATATTTATGCTTTTCACAAATGTAACTTTTAGTCATTATTCTTCTACATTTCACATAACAAGGCTGGAGTTTGTTAGGTTGAAGTCAAAGTGAGATGCTTCCTCTAAAGAAAATGTTACCTTTACAGTTGTGTAAGATTTAACCCTTATGCTGCTGAGGGTTGAGGTGCTTTCCGTCAAATCCTAAACTGAGAAATTGCCAGAAAAAACAGTTATTGCTGAATGGGTGCATTAATCAGTTTCTCCACTCAGTGTGTGGGTTGAAATTATTCACATGAGCAGAGGACCAGAGTCCATAGGATGGATGGACAGGTGGAGGGCTGTTGGCGAAGTTGCAAAGGCAAAGAACCTGGCTAGTACCATCACCCTGTGAACTCAATCTTTAACCTCTGATGTCAATGGAAGAATTTTTTCTCTTACTGTATGAAGCCCTAATGCCAATCTCCTAGAACCTTTCTACCACAGCTGGTTGTGTGACCGGAGTAGGAGGAGAAGCAGGCTTGGAGAAAAACCAGCCTTCTACTGACAGAATTTGTAGTTTATCTGTTGTAGAATGACTTTTTCCTTAAAAATGTTCTGTATGAGTAAACACGCACAAAGTGCTTTCAATTCCTTGCCCTTTTTGCACTCCAATGGGTTTGTGTAGTTGACCTCCTTCTTTCCATCTTTGTGGTCACATCATTCTGTAATCATCAACAACATCTGCATCTCCATCATATCAGCCGTCACACTGCTGACAGGGCTTTCTTTGTGGAACAAAGACCTACTTCTTCCTAGGCATATCAGCATGAAAATTATCTACTTTCCTATGACCTTGTCAAACATTCTCATCCAGCCTTTGTTTTTTCTGACACCTGTAAACAGCAATGACTCTAATTGACTTCAAAGACTTGACACCAGACAAAATAAACCACACTACAATTCTGCTTTGGTAGTGGGTGGGAAGGCAGCACTTTGATCTCTGTTCAGTCAGTGTAAATAACACTGGTCCTTGTTTACAGTGAATGGTGTTTGTCCTGGTATGCTCACGAGCAGAACCTGTCAGTGAGGACAGAAAGGCCGAGGAAGTGGCATTTGACAGGAGGTGTGCCTGACACCTCTTGTCAAATGGCATGCTGAGTGCAAGGCTTGGGTTTATCTAAAGCTGAGTTTGGTGAAAGATTTGCTTGAATCTGTGACTGTTTGTTAATGGGTGACTCGCACAGTGTGCCAAAGCTGCAGTTAAATTTTTGGCTGCTGGATGGCAGCGACAGCCTCTGCTGCAGGAGCAGAAGTCAGGGCAGCACACAGCAAGGTTTCATTTCTTCAGGCTCTGCAGGAGTCGACCTTCAAGAAGCCTTCTACAAATAAGCATCTGAGGTGTGATTAACAAAACTGCTAAGCTGAGATCTGTGCTATGGAGCCAGTAGTGACACGACAGGGAGTCTAGGCTTCTCCTTTAGGATAGCAAATGTTGAAGAAGGGGAGCAAAAGATCACTCAGATGTGACCTAGTATTTATTTTATTGCACTCTAATCAGTAAATTTATGTATACAAAATATTTGGTAAGTACAGGTTTTTGGCGGTCAATACTCTATTATTTACTGCATTTTAAATTTGGGATTCAAACATTGTAATGTGTGCTTACTCTACACATTTTAAATGTGATATACATGCATGAAAATGTCACTTACCAACACATTGAAGACTAGTGCCGTGTAAGACATGGGACATACTGGGACATAATCATGCATGGTGTCCCTACTCACAGGGGGCTGAACTGCTATGCAGCCAGGTCAACAGGGACCTCATGGTACAGCCATTAATGGCAAAAAGTGCTTGATTTGTAGTAAGATTTTCTCCTGTCTTAATGCCATTTCATCCAGTTACTAGTCCAATCTCCAACAAAACTTTTTTTTTTTTTGGTTGGTTGGTGCTACATTGTTGATGATAAATAACCTCACACAGTAGGATTGATATTGATCTAGCCTACTTGCTGAACATCAGCCTGGACCAAAGCAGAGTCAGTTCAAACAGGAGTGCATCCATCTCAGCTAGTGAAGAAGGTAGTGGCGATAGTGGAGCCAATTCACCATTCTCATGTTACTTCTTGCAGCTTCTCACAGTTCAAGAACAGTCTTCAGAAATGCACTTTACATCACACATGCGAGTACATTGCAGGGCTTCACAAGACAGGAGGTTTTGAAAGCAAAAAAAGATTGTCTTTAAAGCAATTAGTCACATTAATGTGGCTTTTTTCTCTGAAGTCATAGATACAGATTCTCTTGGCCATAAATTGCTGAAAAACTGGGAGATATATAAAGGAGAGGAGTGCTTTTCCTTGTTCTTTTCCATTTTTTTCTTGAAATACTTACTCTTACCCACTCTTTCACCAGACAAAATGATACAGCTCTGGTCCCTTTCATTGTTTCATAATGTGGAAGTCCCCAAGCCTAGTTCTCCAAAGACAAGTAACTGGTGATGATGAACTAGCAAAGTCATAAACAGTGGAGAATGAAAAGTGTGCCCTTGAGCTAAGGGAGATTTTTGTTTTTGCCTTCTGCAGCTGATAGCTCAGACCACTAGATAGCCTGTCCTACAGTGCTCCTCTCTATGCATTTAGATTTCCTGAAGTAAGTTCTCATCTCTTCCCTGACAGATTAAATTATCTGTGCCTTGGATCAGAAAATTTTGTAGGATACTGCCTCTTCTGATTCCTCATTCCCACAGGGATGTATCCAGTAGGAATTTTGTTTCTAGATGCTGTTTGAGGAACTGGACTGAAGACAGTAACAGATGCTTGGCTCTGTTCAGCCTTACCTGTGCCCAAAAGCAGGGTTCAGTATTTGCTGATCCCCGCAAGAAACATTTTATTGAGCTTGTGAGCTTCCAGTGAGGTTCTGTGTTCATAGATATACTGGTACACAACAACAGTGAGACAATTTGCTTGGTTCCTGATCTTGGGAGTTTATTGTTTACCAGATTTTTGTTCCTTTAATTGCTTCAGGATTCTCAGATGTATTTTCTTCAGTGGTATATGTGTAACTATTAAGCAGATTAAGGACATTGGGTTTCATTGTTCTGGTAATGGCACTCCCTCATGTTTTAAAGAGCGTTGTAAAGATAGATGGTGTACAGGTGTACAAAAGGAGGTGTACAGAAAAAAATAGAGATCCTGTTTTTAGCATCCTTCTATGTAAAAAGGGCAGAACAAATAAATCAATACCATGTATTGAAGATAAGCTTTTAAATGTGTAGCTACAGGGAGTGTTAAACACTTGTTATAATTGCTTCAGTTAAAGACAGACGATAAAATATTACTTTTGTATAGTGATCAGGATGCTTTTTCCCACCTTTTAGGCATGTAGTTTAGAAAACATCTGTGTTTTTCTCTTGCCCTGTTGCACAAGCTTATCTTTAATAGCACATCCAGTTGCTGGAAAAGTTATTGTTTTTCCTCATACCACAGATTAGTAATGTAGTTTGAGAGATCAGAGGGATCAGATGAGCACATTAAATAAAAATCTTGTTCTGATTCTGATATCCTGCTAAGTAGAAAATAGATGAGTGAAAGAAAGCATCAGGGAAATTAAAAATCACTTAAAAGCACATTTCTCTTAACTACGAGAGATTCCTCAGATTCCTAGGAGATATTGGCTGCTCTCTCTGGCTCTGATTCAGAAAAGCATTCCTGTTCAAGTTCTTAAGGACAGACTTATCTCCTCTTGAATCTGATGGTGCTGGAGTCTGGGGAAGTCTTTGTCTGCACTTGCAATAGAGGGTACAGCACAGGACTACATGAAAATGTTCTGCCTGCTGGGTCTCTGCATGTTTTGTTGAACATGGGAAAAAAGCTTTGTGCAAGTAAACCCACAGAGCTCTTACTGCCCACACCACTTATCTTTCACTGCAACATGCCTTAGGTGTGTTACTAATGTGCATTCTCAAGTGAAGATGCAAAGTTGGAATGATTCAGCTTTGATCAGAATGATTAGAAGATTTATCTGAAGGATGACCTTTGTTTGGAATATTGTTTACTTAATCAAGCAGCCTGCTAATTTTTTTGGTGCCAATTAAATAAATTAAATAAATGACAGCGATTTCCCTTCCAGTATGTTTGTACTTTGTAAACCTCCTCAGCCACATCCAGGTTCACACCAGGTTCAAGTGTCATCAGGGCAGTCTGCGTTTGGTCAGCAAGAGGACATTGCTCATCATTTATCCCTCTCAGAGTAATGCTCTCACTGACAGTTTTAAATCAACATTCGCTGCAGTCCACTTCAGAAAGAAGACAATCATACAAATAGTGCTGAGGGGATCATTGATTTCTTTGGCGTGTCTGTTGAGCTAAAATGTCAACGGGAAAGTTCGCAAGTTTCTTTTACTGTTTCTGCTACACTCCTGATACTAACCAGGATACTTGTACATCTAAACAAACAGGTTTGGGCAGAACAGGCTATAACATCTTGTTTTGAATAGCTATCAGTATTTTCTGAAGGAATAGGTGAGTTTCATAAAGCTGCTCCTGTACATTTTGTACTCCTAAGCCACATCCCAAAAAGTTTAAGCCTGTCTCTACAGACATCCAGGTATTTTTTTTAAATTTCCAGATGTCCTTTAAAATGACACCCACTATAATACAATTCTCTAGAAAAGAAAAGTATTTCCAAAATGAAAGAAGTAAGTCTTTAAATTTTAATTTGTTTCTGTGCTTCTTCCTTATCACTTTCTTGAAGCCTCCTGCTCAATAATGTAAACCCTTCAGTCCCATCTGTGTGCATTGAGTGAATAGAATGTTTATTTCATATCCTCTAGGAGGTCATTTTGGCATAATGGAGCATTTCACACAGCCTGCTTTCCACTTTTCTTAATTTAATTGAACTTGCTACCACACATGAGCTGTTGACAGGATTTAAGTGGGAAATCTCTAATTGGTTGAAACACACAGCATAGTGTTAGAATCAAACACAAGATAAAAACTCCTAAAATCCTATGTTAAAAATGAGAGTGCTCTAGATGTTTTTAAAAATAATAACCAAATCTTTTTGTTCAGCTTGTATTTCTCAGCAAATCTTACACCAGCTCTCATACTTCAGATAGTTATGTTGTGCTATTTATTGAATAATGAGGTCCCATACAAACCTCAGTTGCTATTGCCAGTTTCAAGGCAAACCAATACTACACTTGAGTAAATAAGTTAGCATTTAATTTTGTATATTGAGGGAGAAGAAGAAAAAAATGATTGCAAGATAAAGCAGATACCAGTTTCTCAAAAAACACCAGGAAAGAAGCAATAAAAATTCCTATGAAAATAAAAGCTAAAGCAGTAAAATTCAGCAATGACTTAGCAAAAATAAGAGCTACAATGACTTTTTTTAAGAAGTCAGCAACTTGATCCCTGTGTTCCACTGTGGGGAGTAAGACCAACCCTGTAACAGAAGCTGGAATAGTTGCAGGAATTGTTTTGCATTTTCTTTACCTTCACTGCTACAAGGTACTAGTAGGAAAACTTGTCTGTCAAAGGATTACCAAGGATAAATAGCAAAATTATTATAAACTCATAAACTTTGAAATTGAAAAACTGCTAAAGGGGAAAGTTGCAAAGAGAATTTGTTTTGTCATTTTATACAATACATTGCCCATAAAAATTCTACAAACAATATTTTCAGGTGATTTATTGTCTCTATCATGAAGTTGTCATCATAGATTTCCATACAAGATATTCCTGAAATAGGTCAAACGCTGAGTCACCTGGTAAAGGACTTAGATGGCACAGGTTCTCATTCTCCCAAACAGAGTTTAGCAGTACTCAAGCATTAACTGCCTGTGCAAAACTGTACAATAAACTGTGCTCAAGAACCATGATCATTAACCAGAGAGCAAACAATGGCGGGAATGTGGTGCTCTGTGCTAGC
>VWZV01008986.1:0-59561 GCA_013397155.1 Irena cyanogastra | reverse complement strand
TTCTATAAATCTTAGAATGGCACAGATTTTCTAAATAAGGGGAATAAAAAAGTTAGTGTTGTGTCAAACTCTGGGACAGGTTAACAGGCCAGCCGGGATAATGTGAGCCTACAAAAAAACAATAAATGGAGTAATGGAGCCTTAGACAACAAAAAAGAATTATATCATTCCTCCAATCAGTGCAGGATTGTGGAGAAAAAATTCTGCAAATAAAATGTCATTTCTTCTGCTTTAGTGGAGGCTTTGATCAATAACAAAGATGTGACTCTGAACCTCTGAAACAGAGGTTCCATGTATTATACTGTATCTGATACAGTATTTGCAACATTTACTTATGTTTGCTGTTCTCTAGTTTCTTAGTGTAGGTGGATTAAGAATTGGATTTTAATTGATCTTAACACTTGACTATGACTTAATGAGGAGTCACAATTTCATTTCATATTTTAACCCTGTGGTATATTAATATCCTATAGCGGGAAAAAAAGATATTACTACTGTGGCTACAGACAAAAGTGGCTGATGACATCAAAGTTGAGGCATGAGGAAGAAGATGATCGATGGTGGAGTGTGAAGTAGGCTGCTGATATATAATTGATTGAAAAATAAAATTACTGAAGCTACTAAGGAAAATGTCTTCTGGTGAAAGCAAGAGGAAAAAAAAAGAAGAGAAAAAAGTGTGGGTCTAACTTCGGACAGTATCTACCAAGCTAGAAAGACCACAAATAATTTTATATGCATCTCACAAATAATTTCAGATATCTTTGGTATTTGCTTGAGCTTTTAAGGTTTCAGTGTTGCAATACCCAGTAAAGAGTTCTCTCTTAATTTGCAGGTGCCTGGTAGTCAGTGAGTGTTTGTCTCAGGCAAGACAAGATTACTGATCACTTTTCAGGAAATACCCGAGGGAAAAACGCGAAACTTAACTTCTGTGATAGTCCTAAAACTTTGATAACTATTGATCACATAAAAATGTAAAAGGATAACTTATGTCAAACACACTTTCCACTGAAATAATTCTTGTGTAATGAAGACTTCAAGCATGAATTTACTTCAGCCAATGGATGTCACTGTTGTTCCATTTCATGTCAGATCCAGTAAATTTCTGCCAGTACTGAAAAAGGCCATCTGTGCTGAAATAAAACAGAGGTGAACAGAAGCTGCAGGTAGGACATTCTGCTGGTAGGGATAAGGATTTTGTTTAAGATATGGCTTAGAAGAATCTACCTCATCAACCATAAAATTTATACCATTTCTTCAGGAAAGATTTTGTACTACTGTCCAAGCATTGACTGCATACAAAAGTTGTAAGACAGATGTCAGAGAACGGGATTGACAGGGGAGGAAAGAAGTCCTTGCATTACATCCCAGGAAAGCGTGTATTTTCTCAGAAATAAGAGAATGTTGACAGTCTTACACTGACAGGTTCACAGGAAAGAAAATCATGATAACCCAGACGGTGGTGAATTTAGCCCTACCAAACAAACATAATAGGATGGTGAGGATAATGATGTCAGTAACGAGGATCAGGTGCCATCAAGTCAAGCAGTCAGTCCAAACACAAAACCCAGAAAGAAACTGACTTTTTAAATTTTTCTTTTATGAGAAGCATAAACTAATTTTTATGTTAAAAACTACTAGGGAGAGAAATTTGAGAACAGACAAAAATTTTAGGAGGAGGAAGAGGAAAACATAAGAGGACTTATAGGAGGAGAGGGGAGGAAAAATCAGAGCAAAGGCAAGTCACTCATTCTAACTCTTAGTACCTACTATTCTCACCAGTAATTTGCAATGGGATAGAACTCCATCTTGGGTATAAGAATATGAGAACATGCACTCCCTGTCCATGCACATTGCACCAGAAAACCACAGTATCCTTGTCTGTACTGCCTGTCAGCACAAGAAGAAAACTTCTCCCATTCCCTAAAGTGCTGGGACAATGCTGGCTGGCTTAGGCCAAAATCGTGTCAAGAGCTCTGCTAACAATTACAGTAGATGCATGTCAGGGCCTGACGCTTTAACCCTGGCCAGGAATAGGTTCTTTGGCTAAAAGGATACATTAAGGCAAATGAGGTCAACAGCCTATTAAGGAGTCATGCCTGGCCCAGGATACACTTTGTTCACGTCCAAAGCAAGACTCGTACTTGTACAAACTCCTGTGAACATACTTGGCCACTCTACTCCTGAAATGCAGAGGAAAATCCCAGGAAAATTAGGCATCTGATTATTGCTGGAAAAATCTTCTGGAAAAAAATCTGGAGGAACCCTGAAAGGGGCTAGATTAAGGACTGCACAACACAGTGTTTCTGCAAAGGTCTCCAAAGAGCATGCTGTTGTTTCCTAGATCCTGGCTGGACTCTGAATGGTATGCCACAGGGTGCCATCCCCTACCAGAGCAAGTGCTGCAGCTTTTCTCAGACAGGTGTGGGAAAACCTCCTTGGACCATCTCTCTCCTTCTTCTTACTGATGACAAGCTCTCTGCAAGATCCTGTGTGTTAGCTCTCCCTCGGCACCGTGATGGCCGTGTCCATGGGGACATGCTGTGTGAAGTGCTAGATGGGAGGATGGGATCCACGCCCCCCTGAATTCAGGTTTCAGCGATGCACCGTCTGCCTACAGCGCAGGATTTACGGGCTGGGAAGTGATAGCAGTCTCCTGGCTGCATGCATGTAGCACAGAGGAAAACAGAGAGGCTCTGATGCTGTTCTGCACAGTGCAAGGGACACAGGCCTGGCTTCAGCATGCCACAGAGAAAATCTGCAGAAAGCCTTTTTTGGATCTCATGCTTATGAGGGAATGTGATCTTCCTTTCTGGCTTCTTTCTGGTTCTTCTCCTGGGCTGCATGAGAGAGACAATATTATTCCTGTCAGATAGTGTTGCAGACCTGCTCGTCACTGAGCTGTTGGTAGAATTTGCTGTTTCCAGGCACCAACCAGTCCCTCAGGTTTAGGTTTGACAAAGATTATTGAAGATTACTGTTCTGCTACTGTGCTTTGGGACTTACAGACTATCCTCAAGGAGAGATTTGTGTGTGCATACGCTCACATCAGCTTCAGGAAAATAAAAGTTTTAGAAATTAAATGGTGCTTGATTTCTGGAAACAGCCCCCTTTGCTGTGCTAAATGGGAGACTACAAGGAAGGGGCAGAGTCACAGGGGTTTTTTTTATTCACTCATGATGAAAGTGTGGTTTTTATTTCCTACCTGAGCACCTGAATTAGCACAGCACCCTTTTGTGCTGTCCTGTGGGAGGAAGCCAGCACTAAATCTGAGTGAGTGAAGCAAGCAAATTACCGCTGTGTCTTACACAGGCCCCATTTTCCCCAGAAACCTTTTGCCAAGCGCTGTTTTGACCAGACCTGCTGAGCTGAGGTAAGGTCTAATGGCTGAGCTGTGGCTTGAAGTGGTTTATGTGCTATGCTGAGAAGTCATAAACAGCTCTTATGTAAATGGTTTATGAGGGAGTGGGGAACCTTTAGCCATGTTAGAAGCAGATCTGAGCTGATAACTTCATACCACACTGTTCTCACAGATTATTTTGTTTCATAGAACAACAAAACAAGCCTTTCCCTCCCTTCCCCCAGCTGAGTGCAGGGGTGGTAGTTCTGTTGGCCTCCAGGGACAAGGGAGATATGGGAGATATTCACACACAGCTGAAGGCTTGAATTTAGCAGGCTGAACAGTGAGGTCTGGTCAAAGACCTCGTGTGACAAAGCAAATCAATCCCTGGTGCAGGATCTGCATTTGGTGTAGATGCAATGGTGACTAAAACTCATATATGTGAGTGTCTCATCATATTCAAGACACTTAAATCAGTTACTCGTAGTTTCTAACGTGTTTACTAGATTCTAACTGATAGAAAAAGCAGAAAGATGTCTTATGAAAAAAATACAAATAATGCAATTTCTTTCTTGTATAGCTTGTGCTGAATGCAGTTTTATAAAGGAAAAGAAAGAATTCTGCTCTTGCCCAACATATTGTACAGGTTAAAAGATCAGGATAGAATTGAAGGCTGATACAGCATAGAAACATGAAACTCCCAGTCTTCCCAGGAATTATTTTATTCTTTGCTTTTCAAACCTAACTTCTTACATGCCTTGCTTTTGCATGAATTGCATTCCTTTGCTCATAATACAAGACTGAGTTTACATGATGACATAGCTGTGGGAAGTAAAATAGCTTCTTACAAGTTAATTTTAGAAAACTTGAATTGTTTATTTGTGAAAAGTCCTTTGGCAAACTGTTCAGGGAGGTAAGGAACTCAATGACTTCCCATGCAGGAGTCACAACTTGAGAGGTATAAAGGTAGGCTATATTTTTCTTGTAAGTTTGAAATTAACCTGTTATGGTTCTATACATTGTTTTTCTGTAGTCTCAAAAACCTGCATTTTGTTATTGGAGATGTTATGATCACAACATTTTATTTTTTTATCTTGGTACAGTGATAGGAATTAATCAAAAACTCACCAAATGCAGCAGATATTCCAGACTTCCTCCCTCCCCTCCTCCATCTTTTTGTTCAAAAGCCCACATACACCTCATAACTGGTTCAGGAGGAAGAATGCTGTAAGAACCTGAATAGCAAAACGATCCTGTTCAAAATGCTATCCAAACTAAAGACTGCAAATGCTTCTCCTGAACACTGGCACATTAAGCAAACTGCAAACTGTAGTGTTAGAAATCCTCTTGATGGATAAAGTTAAGCACGAGTCTCAGATATGAGTTTCTAGTAGAGACAATTGTATATAACCAGTTGAGCCTTTCAGTTATTTCAACAATTTTTATTTTCAATATGCTTATAGCCTCCTTGTTTTGTACGCACCAGTATTTTACTTCTCTGGGCTTTTTGTTTTTCTTTTTTGACAGTTTTCTTTATCTTCTACCAAATAATTTTTATAGTCTCTTCTTTTTCCTCTCTTCAGTTTGCAGCAGAATTGCAGACAACAACTAGTGCAGTTAATTGAAATATTAGGAATCTGAACTGATCACTTACTTCTGTAACTGGTGTCTCCAGACCAGCTAAATCAGAACGTTAGCTGATGTTGGCACCTTGGCCTGGCAAAGGAATTCAGATGATCCATGCACTGCCTGCACACACAGATATCCTAAAAAATTCCTCCAAAACTCCCAAGTACATCAGCTTTTGATGTTTTTTGTTTGACTACAGCAACAAAATACAACTGCAACCTCAATTTATTTGACTCAGATTCATTTATTCAACAATGTCTGGCTTTCTAGAAAGTGCTGTTTGCCATGGGCAAAAATGGCATTCTAAAAAATAAAAAACTCTGAAGCATGGCAAATTCTGAGACATGCTTTACTGATGTGAATATGTTCCATTGCAAAAGCTTGAAAACCTGCTAATAAGCTATTGAAAATTCAGGCAGAAGACCTTGTTCCAAATGACTGGAACAATTTTTCCCTAAAAGTATTGTTTCTAGATGACCACATTCAGCATGTCAGACATAGTCCAGACACAGAAATGCACCTCCCTTCAAATCAAACCATAAATCATGATGTCTTAAGGCCTAGACCCAAAAGCCTAGAAGACATTTTGGCAACTTGAGTTCCCAGATACAGGCAGCAGTGGATTTGCCCAGGGCTTTATCTGCCTCCCCACAGCACTAGCCATTGCAGGAGCAATGGCACTTAGAGCTTATGGCATTGCACTCCCTTCACGCTGAGATCAGAGCTCTACCATCCACCCCCCATTTGAAGGTCCATATAGCCAATATATTTATGTTATGCCAATTGCTGTAGCAACTGAGGATGTAATGAATGCATAATGCTAGTGCAGCTTACCAATGGCTTTTTTGAGTACACAGTGACTCTTCATTCCCCTCCTCACTTTTCTCCATATTTTGTTAGTGTAGCTCATTCTTTTTCCATGTCTTTCATCATCTCACTGTCTGCCAAACTCACTGTTGGTTGTCTCTTAGTGGGAGATTTTCTGTTGACCAGGCCAAATGCAGAGATGATCCTCTCTCTGAAGACCACTCCTGCCCTTGACAGTTTTACAGTTCATGATAAGCAGAGCTGCCATTGGCAGCTTCTTGTCCCAAGCAGAGAGCTGGAGAAGACACACTTGGTTCAGCTCTCACACTTTCTACCTAAAGAACCTAAGAGTGAACTTTGTTCTGTTTATTCTCAGCACAAGGAAAGGGCTTAACTCTTTAGGATCCATTTGTTGAGTAAGGAGCCACCTAAATGAGCTAGTGACAAAATCCTGAACTAAGATGGTGCTTAGCTCCAGGGGAACTTGTGTCTCAGGTGTGCAGGAAATATCTTAACCACATCATAGGCAGCATCCCTCACTTTCAAAAGACAAGGAGCTGGAATGTCTCCCTGGAGGTGGAAGCTGCCCTCTGCCTGCCTTTCTTACTGAAGAGCTTTGAGTACTGATCTGCTGGATATTCTGGCGTTTTCTTAGATGTTGTCACTGAAGCACTCTCCTTTCTTTTCATAGAACAGTTGTCATTATCCTGGATGACTGAGTCCATCAGTCTACAGCCAAATATTTAGTAAAAGAGCTGGAAGAGTTATTTAGATTGAAATCTCCTGAAGCCTCTCTGAGTTCTCTAAACACAGCACTGGTAGCAAATCTTTGAGAGGATAGGGATATTTCCCCCGTTTGGGAGGATATTTCAATTTTTTATGCAATGCAAGTAAAGCACAGCACCTTTTTTCACTAAGCAGAAAACCCTCAAATGAGCTATAAGATGTTCTGGAAACGCCTGGTAAATCTTCTTGGAGCTTTTCATAGCTCTTCATTTAGGATTGTCATAGAGAAGTAATAATATTTTTCACATCAACTGCATAGCTATTGTTACTACTAGTGCTAGTAGGAGTAGTAATTCAGGTACCCTGTAGAGACCAACTTAACAGCTATTCTAAAAGCCTATACAGCAATATGCACAGCACATGACTTGAAATTGTTTCCAAATCTGTGTTGGAGTTACCTTTTCTGCTGTAAGTTTTGCAGGTTAAGAGTGGAGGTATGTATGGTTTGGAGAGAGTCCCTTCCCTACAGGTAACTAGGTTTAGCTAGGGCTAGATTAAGAGCACCTCTGCAAGCTACTGCTGACTTCAGCTGAGGCTGCAACTCCTCAGGGGATGTTGGAGCTCCACTCTGCCACTGTCAAATAATTATCTCTGGAGCCAGACTTTATGTCAAGGGCATGTGCTGCCAAGATGAATATCTGTTTTCTTCATTAGTTTGGATTAGATTCCATAGAATGAACTGGTGCACAGCTGACATTTTCTGAGTGAACTACATGAAGGAATAAGCTTGAAGCTTGATAAAAGCTTCCTTCTTCTATTCCTTGCTGCCCTTGCCGCTCTTGTGTTCTAATCCATACTTCAATTATTTTCCTTAGTTCCTCTGTGTTTGCTTACTTTAAACCTTTCTTGGAAATTTTCCACCAAAATGAATAAAAAAATTAGCAGAATATGCAAAAGATTTTTACTCTGTTTCTTTGAAAGGAGCCTTTCTCTTAAGTCCCTCTTTTTTTGATCACACTAGTCAAAAGCGCTGTCAGACTCTGGTCAGAATTTAAACAGAAATTAAATGAGGGGATTTGGGAGTATTTTACAGCTGTTTCCCCACTTAATAAATAATATTTTATTACTGTTTTGATGAGTAAAATTTCAAAGAACTAAAATTTACTTTGCTTTCTTGACTTTCTAAAATAAAAGTGGATTTTTGATTTTCTTTTCAAAGAAAAGAAAAAACCTTTCAAAGTGGATATTTGATTTTCTTCAAATTCACAGTGAATTACCTGTATCCTCTAAAGTCTCAAAAAATAGAATAATCTTCTGGAGCTTTTGTTTTCCTGTACACTTTTGTACCTATGAAGTAAAGCAATTTTTGGGGGTTTTGGAGTTTTATTTACTCACCATCACTATCTCTGCCCCTCTCCGCCCTCCCAGCCACCCCAAGCCAGGGCTGGGTATGCAATCCTTAAATTGATGAGAAAGTGTAATCACTTTTAGCATGAAACACTCGTGTTCTACACTTTCACACCAGAGCATGGAGAGACGGAAAATTTGTAACTTCTCTTACTTCCCCTCAAGTTTTTTTTTTATTTCTCACTGTTCAATTATATTTCCATTTGAGAGGGAAAATCAGTGAAACTGTAGAGAGTAGGGACCAGAGATTAGCTAGCATCGGACCTTTTTTTCACTTTCTATTTCTTCAAAAATCTTGTTTAAGGCAAAATATTTAGTGCATATCCCTGTGTTAAGGTCTTAGCCTGGAGGAGGCAAGAGGTGAGGTGCTCTACTTTCGAGGTGAACAAGTTCAAAATCTCTAATACACATGAGACACATGAACCTGGATCTCCAAAGCATGTGAATCACTCAATCACCATGGCATTTTATGCACAAGGGATTCCTCCTTAACCTGTTGGTTTACGTTGTGCTGCACGAAACAGGCTTGCCAGACAAACTCTGCCAGCACCAAATAAGCAGATTAATTCTCATTTTCTCCGATAGTGTCAAAATTTGTGGCTAAGCTAGAGACCTATCTGTTTAGAATTTATTTGTACTTCATTGTGTGCACACCAGACGGCAGCAGGAAGTGGGGGAATGTGGCTCACCAATGTTCCTTTTCAGCTAAGGAGGCTAATTACATATTTGACTTTGTTCACGAGAGTGTAGCCAGCACATTATGGTGATTATTCCCATTCACTCAGCAGTCCCAAGGATACATATGGAGTATTAAGCAAAGTTTTAGGCCATGAGTACAAGAAAATTTGCTGACAAGCTGGAGAAAATCTAGTAGATAGTCACCAGGGTTTGGAGCATGATGTACAGGGAGAAGCACAGGAGTAAAGGTCTGCTTAGCCTGGAAGACAGAAGGCTTGGTCAGAGCTGGAGTGATCTCTGCTCAAGTGCCTGATTGAGTACATGAAAAAGATGGGACCAAAATCTTAACATGCACAGCTATTGGCCAAGCAAGGGCATCCCATATGGATATGTAGGAAAGATTCTTCCCTCGCAGGTGCCTACCAGGTTCTCACAAAGGCTATGGGAAGTTCACTTTTGGAGACTTTTAAAATGCAACAGGACTTAAAGCAACTTCATCTACTTAGAAGCTGAACCTAGTTTGATATGGGGGTTCAATGAGATGACCTCAAGCCTCCACTTTTACCTAAATTATTCCAGGATGTTTACCAAGGAAAGTTGTGTCTGTGAAGTTAGGTGGTTTTTGATTGGGACTGCCGTTTCTTAATAAATGCTTATTATAGGCATTCAGACTGATGTTTGGGCACCAAAGTCCAGCTGTTTGTCCAGCCTCCCCAGACTAGGGTTTCTTGACTATTTGACATCTATAAATGAAGGCTTGTTTTGAACTTTACTGTTTGCTTTCCAGTATCATCAGGTCTGCTTTTGATTAAGAGGCCATGAGGTCCTGGCAACAGCACCCAGCCACCTACAGGTCCAACAAACTGGATTTGCTGTTAAACATGGGTTACTCCACACAGCATCTCCACTGTTTCTGCACTCTGGATGCAGAGCCTGTCCTGACTGATGCACGTGGGTGGTGGGTGCTGCACGTGTGTTGAGCCATGCTATGCACTGAATGCACCTGGCTGTCCAAGAGTGTCACACGTATCCAGCAACACTGCTCGGTCATGGAACAGTGATCCCTGCATACGGGCCTCTCTGTTGGTACTCCAAAGAGAGCCAGCTGCAGGCTAAAAACCCTATAGTTAATGTGATTCTGAAGCAGTGCTTGAATGGAGATTCGTTAACATCTCCTGTGTGCATCAGACACAGTATTCCTGGCATTAACCTTCCTTCCCTGTGGACACTTTCAAGCACTTTGAACTCCAGAAACAGGATATAACTTTGTAAATGGCGTGCTCTGTTCCAGTTAAATGTCTAACAGAGTAAATCCAGTGATCAGAAAAGACCATTAGGCCGAGTAACTTGGCATCTTGCATAGCAGAAGCGTATACTTCCATCTATTTGGAAGAGGAAGTTTTCTTCTTATACCCAAAGCTGTGAAATTTAGGTGTAGTCTTTGGGGGTGAGAAGCAGGTAAAACATGTACTTGTGATGGCTCAGACACTAAAGTGTACATTAAAATATTTATGACTTCCAAGTCAAAAATTATTAAAATCTATTGATTAATTCATGATTTATTATACTACATTGGTTAAGTTTGTATTAATAGTCTTATTTATTATGAGTTGATGAATTCAGATGAGATATGATTGCCTGAGAAGCTCATATCACAGTAACCCATAAAATTATTTATTCCAGGTTTTTACAGTTTAATATTCCCAAGAAGCTATTTTGTGGTTTTATTTTTAAAATAAAACACATGCTTTTCTTCATTGCAATTTCACTCTTAACTAGACAGAATTAACGACCTGATATGCTAAACCTTGCACTTGCTGCTTTTTTTGTTTATTTGGTCCTTTTAAAATAGTTCATAAACTGAACAAGGAATTACTTGTTGGCCTAGTGCCATATGACTTTGGGCAAATTTTTTAATGTGTTGGTATTAAATAAACCTTTATAATTACAAAAGCAAACAGCAGCGACTTTTCTGTTGTGTTAACTCACATCTCATGACTGCTGAGTCTGAATTGGTTTCTTAATTGATCTCAGTTTATTGATTGATGCATCAGGGCTGAAATGACTGCATCTATTGGACAGAGATGTCAGCTGAAAACTTAATGTGTCTGTCTATATGTACGTATGGTAGAGCACATTACATTACATAGGCTAGTGCAGTGACATAAAAAACATCTAAAACTGACCAGCTCTTTGTCCGGTTTCAAATGTAAGGGTTTGTGTCTATTTCCATTACTGCCCAGTTTGGCATCTTGGCTGGAGTTCCTCAGTGTTATTCATGATAATTTGTTCTCTGGCCTTCATAAAGGACTGCATTTTGCTGATGTTGTCAGCATCAACTATTATTGAGATCTATCAAAATCTCTTTGTTCCAACACCTTCATCTTAGCTTACTTGCAAACTGGCCAAATATTAGCCTTTTAGGCCACAATTTGCCATGAGATGATGTTGGGCTCACTTAATGTCTTTTTCCAAAAAGTTTCAGCCAAAATAGTTTAGCCATTTCCAAGAAAATATATCGTGTTGCAATGTTAAAACAACCCTGGCAACATTTTCTTTGGGTAAATATGTACTGTTCATACTTTGGAGAAAAGATTTGGAATTTGTTCAGAGCATTGTCACCTTTCTGTCAGGAAAGTGTGCCTTCCTACCCCCATGAAAATTTTTGACATAATATTTTGGAAACTGAATTTACATGTGCAGAAGGGTTACCTTTTTGCACTAGGCAGCTAAAATCAACTTAAGTGACAGTCTGTCACAGTTTTGACTTCTCTGCTTGTAGAGTTTCACTAAACTACTTTGTATACCTAGAAATTACCTGCCCACATAGCAACATTTCAACTCTGCTTTTTTTGTGTGTATAAGGTGAGCAAAGGGAAGAAAATTATTTCAGCGAGAAGCGGACACAAAGATTAAAGAGAAGTTGTTGAAACAAGATGGACAATATCAAGATGGAAATAGGTTAAAAATAATAATCCTTGGGAGTAATTTGTAAGAGAGTCATCATATGCAAACAAAAACTGCACTGAAATCCCAGAAGAGAATGCAAAGGAAGAAAGCTTCTAAGACACTCCAAGAAACTGTTCTCTTCCTAAACTGCAAGCCTAAGTGCAAGAGGGATTAATTTAAAATATTTTGCAGTCAACACTTTGCTTTTGCCACTTTCAAGACAAATTTTCATCTCAAAACTCATTTCTGTCTGTGTACCGTTTCTGAGAGCAGTACCGAGTTACAGAGATCTGTTTTATTCACTGTTCACAACTCATCTGGGTTCAGTATGGGATGTAATAATGGAACGACTGAGGTTGGAGGGAACTCTGGAGTTCATCTCACTCGAGTTATCCTGCTCAAGCAGGTTGCCCAGAACAGCATTGAGATGTCTCTTTTGAAGAAGAGAGATGCCACGATTCCTATTAAAAAATAAAATATATATATGTTTCCTCATGTTCAGAGAGAGATTCCTGAATATAACCTAGCTTTCCTGGCTCTGCCTCCCTCTAGGGCCTTACTCTGTGTGACCCATTCAAGCAGATCTTTAAAGAAGCTAAAATCTACTCTCCTGAATTCAGGACTGTGGTCCTTCTCCTTCCTGTTCACTACCTCATGGTCACTTCAGCCTTCACATACCCTAAGGAACCTTTCCTTTTATGAATTCCAGTGGAATCTCTCTCCTCATTAGTTTCCCCACCACTTGGGTCAGGAAGTGGTCACAGACTCAGGAGCCTCCTGAATTGCTTATGCCACACTGTGTTGTCCCTCCAGCTGATAAAGGTGTGGTTGAAACTCCCCATGAAGACAAGGGCTTGTGAATGTGAGGCTGCTTCCAGCTGCCTGTGGAAGACTGCATCCATGTTTGTCCTGAGCACACAGCTTATAGCAGACACCACATTGCTCATACATGTCTGTTGTTTAATCTGTACCCATCAACTTTGGGTCATGCATGCCCACCCAGTGCTCTGTGCACTCCTGCTGTACTCTCACATAAAGTGAAACTCACCTGGAGATCACCTTCCCAGGCTGTCCATCCAAGAGCCTCCACCTTGCCATTGAAGCACTTGTCATGGGAGAGTCGTGCCACCATTTCTGCCATATCACACAGATATCTTCAATTCCTCCTGTTTATCCTCCAGACTGCATACATTAGCATAGAAACTCTTGAGAGAGACATCCTGGCTGCTGATATCCTTGAATGTCTCAGAGGCTTCCCCATTGATGGTGTCTTGCAGGCACTTCCTTGCTTACATGCAGGAGTTTGAGGTGACTTCACTTATGCCTTGTTTTCATCATGTGCTCCCTGTCTCTTGCAGCATCCTAGGCTCTGTGCCTGTAAATTCTGTTCATCACTGCATCCCAGGGCTGCTGGTAGTTCCCTCCTTGTCTTTTCTAGTTTTAAATGTTTACTGACTAAGTAAAACAAATGTTTTGATCATTTACAAGGGCATTTACTTATGTCACTTTAAATTTCAAGTGCTGAGCTCTACAACCTTAATGGGTTTTTCTTGCCATATGAAATTAATTTTCAGAAGACTTAGAAAGGGAATGTTCTGTACACAATTAAGTAAAAAGGAAGAAGCATTAATTTTTGTTTACATGACAGACAGAGAGCCAGGAAGGGAGTAGAAAACTTTGTATTGCTGTTCTGCTGGTGTAGCAGATACATTATTATGTTTCAGGGGCTGTTGTCCAAAACTTCTTAAAATCGCATTTTTAAAACATTTTTTTATCACTTACTCTGATTATATATGGGAGACCCTCAGGAAAGTGACTGTTTTGCTCAGCTGTGTTAGTGTCTCGTGGCCATGGTGATTCTGAAGTGTTTCTACAGGGTGCAAGGAGTAGGACTTCTGAAACCCTCTTGCACCCAAGATAGGATTTGGAATCCCATCCACTTTTCTTGCTGACACTGATAAACATGGTCACTTGTGAATATTTGTCCAGATGTTTTTTTACTCGCCTCCCTTTTTTTGTTTAAATTACCTTTATTGTCAGGGTACAGGTATTATCTGACTTTCTCCCATATTAGCCTTTACCCACCTAAGCAGTTGCATAACATAAATACTATTTGAACACTGAAAATGCATGTTCAGATAAAACTGTTTATTGTGCTTATACAATTTGTCTGAAAATACAAATAAGAAATGCAATCCTAAAGTTCTTGATTTGAAGAAATTGTTCTTTTATACAGATTCTAATTCAGATGAGAAGTATTGGAAGAAAGTACACAGTATTTTCTTGATGCCTAAAGCACACCAGCAGTGAGGACAGCCTGAGCAGTTTTAATTTGCCAGGTGCAAGGCTAAGGAACAGTATTATAGCTGCCAGCTTGTGTTATAAAGTGTAATAAAAATGATGGAGTTAGATTCTTCTGAGAGGGGACAGGCACAATAGAAAAGGACAGTGACCACATATTCCTTGTTGGGAGGTTGGCTGCTAGGAAAAGGGGAGGTGGTGCATGTCTGGAGGGAGTTGTGCACAAGGCCATGGAAATTCCAGTCTGGAGTTTGCCATGGCTTTGTGCAACTGAGTTTCAAAAACCTCCAGTCTGGTACTTTTCATGGACTGACTTCAAGCAGCTTGTCCTGGATGGATTCCAGGGGTCCCTTCCAGCCAACACTTCTACGATTCTTGTGTATATCTGTGAGTTTCTGCTTTACATCTTCTTGATTTTTGACATGTGTAAGGCCAAAATGTCAAAGTTATTTAGATGCTTAACTTCTGCTGAACTCAGTGGGTGGTATAGAGACTTCTACTTTTAAGGGAAAGTAGAAGAATAAATTTTTAAGATATTATTTTCTTCATTGCAATTTAGTTAAACTAAATTCTGTATACTTACTGGTCAGCATCCAACAAGTAAGGAAAGGGAAAACTTGGTGCTGTCCCTCACCAGGAAATGGCCATAAAAATATGTTAGGAGTCAGACATGGGAAGGAGGCTATCCAGTGATTGGAAAATGTATGAAATGTCCACGTGAAGCAGAAGGTAGTAATGAGAGATCACTGAGGTGACAGCTCAATTTTCAGAAATTTCTTTTGGATGAGATTTGGAGATTAATAATTCTTTATTTTTCTTTGAAACATGGAAACAACTGCTTATCTTTCCTCGGTTTATCTTCCTCTGGGAAAGAAGAGAATTATGCAATAGCAGTGAAAGGAAGAATTCTGTTCGAGAACTGACTTTCTTCTATCCCTGTTCCAAAACCCGTATGTTGTTAGGGAGTTTGTCTGTTCAAGTCTGATTGTCTCTGAATGGGAATATAGAAAGCAGGCCAAGGTTGGTAACTTCCAACATTCACTGTAGAGGATTAGGTTTGCAAATAACTTGACAGACAAAGTCAGATAACTTCTGGTAAATCAGTTGTGGTGTGGGAACAGAAAGATCCAAAAGTGGCCAGAGATCCAGATGCAAAAATTTGTGGACTGCATGGAGTATTCTCAGACTTTAAACAGTGAAATTGTTGTCTTGATTTCCTATCCTTTGAGATGAAGACTCTAAATGTTTATTTTATTTCTCTGTGTTTGCACACTTATTAGCATTTCACAAACACTAACTCTTAGTTTTCCTTCTCTTAATATATTTGCAAGGTGTTCTTTTGAGGCCCAGTTTTAGATTACTCATCTTTTTAGTTTTAATTGTCCTCTCTCTACTGTAGAATCAGATGGCTTGTCTGGTTTGAAATTTCATTGAGGTCTTCAGTGATGGCCAAGTAATATCAGCACAGCAAGCTACTTACCATAAATATTAGGATAGTAGATTTTTTCAAAAACATTTCTCATGGCACAAAATTTATTCTTAGTCAAGTTGCAATGAGATTCCAGGCCAGGGCAGAACAGCTAAAAGTGAAATCCAGTTATTTAAAATGTTTTTGTTTGCTAAGCTATAATTCATTTTTACGGGCAATGAGGCCTTTCCTATTTTTAATATTGGGAAAATAGGTTTGTTTTTAAGCAATGATAATAGGCGTGCAACTAAAGCATCATAAATGTGGATGGGAACAACACACTTTATGAAGCATATCCCAAGGTCACATTTATGTTCATTCTGAGGAAAAATACAAGTTGGGATGGAATAAAGAAACTTCAAGACATGCATGGCAATTTTTCATTTCTTGGCAGAAAATCCAACTGCTAGTTGCTCAAAAGCTGGGGTCAAACCAGGAACCTCTATCCCTAGAGAACACGTTGCTTGCACTTGGTTCCCAGGATAGTTTTGCCAGGTTTCCCAATCTCCAAAACTGGCACAAAACACTAACAACATCTTCAAAATTACTAAATTTGAAGCAGATAGTTTCTTGTATGGAAACCATATGTGTTAACTTATGCACATACTTACTTGAAATCTGGGTATAAAAGCTAGTATTAGTTAAATATTAGTTCATAACAAATTGTTTTCTCCTGCTCTTTTCATAATCGTGATCAAGTTTGAGAACTTTCTCATTTTTAACTTTTGGAAACGAAACTTTAGGTAGTTAGTTAGTTAGTTTGGTTAGTTTATTAGCATACTGTCTGAAAGGCTCAACAATTTGATTGTGATCGCTCTTGGTCCCATTCTACTTGAATTATGGAATTACTGTCGTGATATTTATATAAACCAATTTCTACTCTCCTTTTGCTTTAAGGTTTCCAAGGAATCAAAATAAAGTTATGGTCAAAGGGGAGAAGTAAAAAGGTGGCCTGCTATGCATGTTCTGAAGTGAAAGATTTCCTCAAAACTGATGTTTAGTAAGACTATAGGTCTGATAAGTAACAGACTAAATTATAAACCAGAAGAAAAAATGTTGTGGGAGATCTAGAATAGTCTTCAGTTTTGTTAAAGATAGTTTAATTGTGATTAAAATACAAAATAGTAAAAGATCCCTCTTATGAAAGTAAATTTAGGTTTATTGGAGAGCTGAGAGTAAATTGTATCAAAAAGACTGACATCTGCTTTCTGCTGTCACCTCCTTGTTAATTGGCTTCAGAATTCTTATATTTCCCTGTGTGACAGAGAAAAGTACATTCTTAAAGGTGAATTTAGATTTTGTTACTGATATTTTATAAACTATATTATTTACAAAGGACTTTTTGCAAAACCTGTATAAAAAGGACAATACAAAAATTTTTCACTGGATAGAGTTCCACAATATGATGCGGTATAAGACGGGAGCATGTAGGGGAAATCTGCTAATCACAAAAATCAGGGCTAGAGGGGACTTCAGGACTTCATTAAATTATCTATCTGCCACAAGGCAGGATCAACTGTACAAAAATTATTACTGAGGATGTCCTTAAAGACCTCCAAAGACAGACTCAATAAACTTCCCCACAACCCATTCCAAAGCTTCCATCTCCTTTGCTGCTAGAAAGTTTCCCAGACTATAATGGCTTTTGTTTTGTTTTGTTGTTTTGGTTTTTTAAAATTTATTTCACACTGTTTTTTCTATCATGGTAAATTTAGGAAATACCCATTTTATCCCCTTCATTTTTAAAGTTAATCAAAGTACACTCAGTTCCATATGAGAGTATTGTGACTCTGTCAAGATAGGAACAACAATTCTAAAGCATGGATAACTCTGCTATACTGACTTAAGAAAGTAGGTTATAGAATTTTCTGTAAAGTGACAGAATGTAATCTAAAGTCAGTGGTAGAGGCTGCTTTTCTTCCATTTTTTTTTCCTGTGCACACCATTTTCAGGCACCACATTGGGTTTAGCTTTGTTCTTGTATAAGTTGAGAAATCTTCTCTCACTTAATTTTGGGAAAAAAGTTCTAAGTAAAAAAGCTTATATTTTTTAAAATTGGTCTTGGGATCACAAATGGCAGACTCCTGTAGCAAGGTTAAATCATCAAATGTTGTACAAACCAAAATGAAGAGTTTTACTTCTAGATACTGTATGGCTTTTGGAGGCTATATAATTGCTAAATTTGCTAAGACAGGCAGCATACCACATCTGCCATGCAACATTAGCATGCCTGCCCAAACAAGACAACAAGAAAACCTACAGATTATTTAGGTGTGAGCTTAATAAAACTGATTTAGAAAGCTTTGAGTGCATCCTTCCAGGTCAGCTGCAGTTTAAGTGAAGGATGGGAAATTTTTTTGTGTGTGTCCAAGGTTACTCAACTGTTTGTGTAATTTTTAAATTATCTTAACTTCTTTTTCCTTTGCTTAGTTAACAGAAAGACAGGACTTTTGTGTACTACGATAATTTAATAACAGATTTAATTTTTTAACTTCATTATTAATATTCAAGCATATAATCTCCAACAATAAATCTCTTCCTGGAGGAAGTGAGAAGTGGCTTCTGTAGCATTCCTTAGTGGAATGAGAGTTCAGAGGATGAAGAAATAAAGGTATCACATGATATGTAATGTAAACCGAAACCAAGGCCCCTCAGCTAAATGTAAATAGCCAGCAGGTTGTCTTTTACAACAAACAGTTTTGTCAAAATAAGGCTAATACCTTCCTTAATGTTTTTCTTGCTCTTTTTGTTGGTTTTGGGAAACCATGAGTTCAGCTGTAGGAGCTTTATAGTGTCTAAACTTGCTACAAGTGTACTGTACTGTGAAGAGCTGCATTCCAAGTTTTCAGTCACGCAATGAAGGAAAGAAGTTCCAGTAAGTATCTCTTTCAAGGTCAGATTGCGTTCATCACTGAGACAAGATAATCAAGATAATACTAAGACAATTTGATGGGACTAAAAGCCTCAGATACTTAATATATGAGACCAGTGGGCATCAAAGCCCAGATTCCAGATCTTCTGAACTACTTGCAACATGAATCTAACCCAGGAGGCATCTGTAGTCATGAGATTCTTACATTTTTTTGCATGACAAATTTTCTGAGAGTTTGATGGTCTGCTTTGGCGCGGGCCAGAATGGTTCAAATCTTGACAGGTCTTTACTTTCTCTCAAGTACCTAATACATACCTACTCTCCCTGCATTTCATATGGAAGGATTTCTGCCCTTTACCTCCCTCTTAGATGCATCAGAACCCAATAATACAATAGCTTGATGTGATTGCTGGGTGTCACCAATACTCTGCTGCCCTCAGTTCCCACTTTTCTCATTCTGCTCTGTTGGTTACAGCCTTCACCCAAAGGCCCAGGCAGGCAACATGGTCCAATAGCCCAGAGCTAGAAGCCAACAGGAATATACAGAAGAAAATGCAGATGAAATATAAGAGGGAATCTGTATCTTCTGTGGACTCCTTTTAATACGAAGTGTGCTGATTAGTGATCTTAAAGCAGGACCTTTGAATCTTTGAAAGCGCCTTTAGCTATTGGTACAGATGTGCTAGCAGTTTTGGAAATCCTGGAGCTGTCTTTAAGTACATGGCCCAACCATGAAAAGTATGGTGGCTCTTGGGAGGAAATTACAGAGTAGCCACTGGTTTTCCTAGTGGAACTATTTGAGTACAAAACTGTAACTGCTTCTCTGGGGTGCAGTTATCCTCAAAAAAGTTACTTAACCTTAAAAAAGACATTTTGGGAACTATGGAAATAGTCATCCTCTGTGTAGAGGGTGATAAATACTGTGAAAAGTATGGTGCTTCCTAAAGACTCGCTTCTTATACGAGCCATGCGCAGAGTGTGGGAGAGAAGGCTGAAGTAACTCAAAGAACTCCTGTGGGAGATCCCTGTGTTTTGGGCTGTCGATGCAATCACTGCTATGATAAATGGCTGAAATTCTTACTTTATCTGTATCCAGAAAGACATGTCTAACCAAATGTCACTACCACAGGTCATCTTTCTACTGATTAATATTTTCTCTAAGTTCTCAAGTGAACAGTGAGGTTTCTTGTGTGTTCTTTTTTTAAACTCTATCTGTGATGTCAAGGTTAAAGAGTTGTGGGTAAATAAACATGCTGTTGATATTAGGCAGAACAACTAATCTAGGGTGAAGCTGATTTATATGTTCTGAGTTGTAAAATACTGGAAATTCTCAAGAAGAGATCAAGGCTGTGATAGCACAGTTGCACTATGTTGCATGAGGGCAAAAAATCTTCAAGCTAATGTAAAGAATTTTGTTATTGGCTTGTTAGCAATCAGCATTTCAACAAGTGTCCTGAAAGTCAAGCTCATCCTTAACGTAGTGCAATCATAAATTACAGAATTTCAGGACATATGAACCAGGCCAAATATATTTATCTCTGATAGTCCACTGCATTTGCACTTGATTTCTCTCATGAATGGTGAAGGGAAAGCAGTTGCCAAGTTTGCAGCTAGAGTTATCCTTTGCTGAAAGCAGTGGGAGCTCCTTTTGAGAGTCTCTTTGGAATTTGGATAATTCTTTTTTACTTTTAAGTGAAAAGCTCAGCAAAAACGCATGATCTCGATTACATCCTTTCATATCAAAGGAAGAAGGTAGACTAACACAGTAGTCATAAATATTTTTATTTCATAGAATCATAGATGTTAAAACTTGGAAGGGACTTTAAAGATCATCAAGGAGTCCCAGCTCCTTTTCCATGAGCCGGACACATCCCACTAGACCAGGTTGCTTAAGGCCTTATCCAACCTGGCCTTGAACTCTTGCAGGGTTGGTAATTTGCAGCCTTCCTGGGCTGCCTGTTTCACCACACTCATAGTAAACAATTTACTCATTTCTAACCTAAATTTTCCTTCTTTCAGTGTGTACCCATTGCCCCGTGTCCTACTGCTACATTTCCTAGTGAAGAGATCTTCTCCTGTATTCCCCCATCCAGATACTGGCAGGTTGCCATGAGGTCTCCACACAACTTTCTCTTCTCCAGGCTGAATAGTCCCAACTTTTTCAGCCTGTGCTTGTAGACTAGGTGTTCTAGTCCTCTTATCAGCTTGTAGCCTCCTCTGGACTTGTTTCAACAGTTCCATGTCCTTCTTATGCTGGGAACACCAGAGTTCGATGCAGTGCTCCCAGTGAGATCTCACAAGAGCAGAGTAGAGGGGTAGAATCCCCTCCCTCACCTGCTGGCCACACTCTTTTGGATACAGCCCAGGATTCCCATGGCTTTCTGGGCTGGGAGCACTCACTGCTGGCTCATGGTGAGTTTTCCATCAGCCACCACCCCCAGGTCCTTCCCCATGGGGATGCTCTCAATCACTTCTCTGCCCAGCCTGTGGATGTGTCTGAGATTGCCATGATCCAGCAATAGGATCTTGCACTTAGCCTTGCTGAACTTCAGGAGGTTTGCATGGTGGCATCTCTCAGGCCTGTCAAGATCCCTCTGGATCAAACCCTGTTATGATTGATATTCCTGACCAGACTCAATTCTAGCTGGGCCTTGGCTTCATTAGATTTATCCCTAGCTTTCTATGTAATTTCCTCACAGGCTACCTGTCCTCCTTTCCAGCTTCTGATTCTTTTTTTGCTCTGAGTTTACTCAACAGTTTCTTATTCATCCATGAAATCCTCTTGCCACTTTCCTTGCCCAATTTACTTCTTGTTGGGATGCATTGCCCCTGAACTTGAAGGGGTGATCCTTCAAATCCAGCCATCATTCTTGGTCCTCTCTGCCCTCTAGGGCTTTGTCCTATGGGACTCTACAAAGCAGGTCTTTAAAGAGGCCAAAGTCTGCTCTCCTGAAGTCCAGGGCAGTGAGTTTACTGTGTGCCCTATTCACTGCCTCAAAGATCTCCAGTTCCACCATCTTGTGGTAACTGCAGCCAAGGCTGCCTTGGAGCACTGCATTCCCCACCATCTCCTTCTGTTGGTGGTACCTTTCCTTGCTGGCTTCTTTATCACTTCTCTGAGGAAGTTGTAGTTGACACATTCAAAGAAACCCCAGGACTGTTTGTGCTCTACTGTGTTGTCCTTACGGCAGATATTGGGGTGGCTGAAATCCCCCATGAGGATCAGGGTTTGTGAGGCAGCTCCTATTGGCCAACAGAGAGCTTCATTGGCTTCATCCGGCTGCCCGGGTGTAGCAGATCCCCATTCTAACATACCACGTCCCTGACCTCCCCTTAATCTTGACTCACAAGCTGTGGGCTGGCTCCTCACCCTTTCCCAGGCACAGTTCCATACTCTCCAGCTTGTCATAGAGGGCTATATCCCATTCTCATCTCCCTAGCCTGTCTTTCCCAAAAAGCGTAAAACCTTCCATTCCAATGCTGTAGTGATAAGTGCCACCCCATCATGACTCTGTGATGCCAATGATACCATTTCAACACAGGTGTGTGCATGTCTCTAGCTCCTCCTGTTTGTTCACCAAAATGTGTGCAGTTCTCAGACTGCTGCTCTCTATCACTGGCACCCACATGGAACACTAATAGAGGGATTAATTAGGCTTGGCATCTTCTCAGTAACATCTTTCATCTGGACTCCCAGAACACACCTCCCTTGAAACACGCATCCTTGAAAGATGATTGCCTCTGTACCTCTTAAAGTAGAATAACTCACTGGGTTAGTTGTTAATTGCTTTATCATGGAATAAAAACGGTTGGGCTGCTTCAATTAGTTATGACTGCTCTTCCACTGTGCAGCCTGCCATTCTGGGTAGAGATGTCCATCTAGGTGGGAATGTCTGGTTTTGGAGGAAGCCCCTTCCTTTAATTAGTTCCTTTCCTCTTCCTTTCCAGCTGTTTTTCTGCAGACTTTGCTTTCCAGAATATAAGTTCCTATTTCTTATCCAGGCCAAAGGTCCTGCAGTCAGGGCTTTGCACTTCCTCCTCTTGAAATCTGTGAGACTTCCATCAGCCCATTTCTCAAGCTCTTTGAGGTCCCCCCGGTGCTGGATGGCAGCAGGACTTCCCAGTGTAGCAGCCACTCTGCTCATTCTTACAGAAGAGAAGCATGAAAACTTAGTGTGAGATATTTTCAAGCTGGTCCATGCTTTGTCTCATGCAGTTCCCTGGACCTGTGTCACCCTCTTCTTAGCATTTCTTTAACTGATCTCTTCTTACAGAAGGTGACAAAAATACCTTGGATTTCCATATGTATGAATTTGAAGACTACTAGATTGTTTCCTTCCTCTGCTGTATTTATAGTGGATGAAGATAAGGGCAAGGAATTTTTTTGTTTTGCTATAGTTTTTTTCCTGGACAAGAATATATTATAAATAAACACAATTTTAAAATAGCCTTTTAAAGCATCCCTAGAACAGACTGAGTAAAGAAGTGCTATGTTCACTATCCTCTTCCCTCACGCAATGTGACAACCACATATGCTTGTTCCTTTGTCTCTCTAGAAGAGTAAATAATTTGGTGACATGTCAAACCAACAAAGGACATCTGGAGCAATACAGCTTCAAGATATGAGACCCAGGGATAAAGCATCTGGCTGTTTTCTGGAAGATATGTTTGTTCATATTATAAACAAATAGAGGCTTTATTATGCTTTTTGTAACTGCTAAATATTTTAGAGTTACAGTGGCCAAATTTACTTTCAATGGTTTTCTGTAATGAAACATCAGCCATAAACTTTATAAAAACAAGGGTAACTTCAATTACTTTATAAGTCTTTTTTCTCTATCCAAAATAACCACCATTTGGTGTTTTGGTTGGTGATTTGTTTGCACTATTTTATAATCAGTCTGATATTTTTGATTGAAAGGACTGTCATTACTTGTATCTGAACACTTAATGTATTCATATCTCCAAATCTCAACAGCTGGTGAGTTTACCTTTGAACAAATAGTTTTGGGGACAACAACTTCAGAAAGAAATGCAAACAAACACAAAATTTGCCCAGAATTGCTAAGGTGAGACCACATGGTGAGTGGTTTCTAAGCTGATGTGTGATTTGTCTCACTGGCTTTTTACTCATGTACCAGAGCAACTCAGCTTTGCTTCATTTTCAGTTATCTAGAAAGCTAAGCTATTTTCATCTCCTTCTTTCAACTTTAAAGCATCATAGCCTTTTATGGCTAATCACATGTTTCTCTATATCCTCTCATTAGAATAATGAATAATGTAAGATCTGTTTTGAAATAAATCACTGAAATGTAACATTGCAGCCCTGCTACAACTGTCCTGTGCTATTGTAGGCAGCTGTAAGGAAGTTAGTCTGCAGGCAGAAAAATTAACTCATTGTAAATGAAGTCACTATTGTTTCTTTAAACCTAAATATAAATATTTATTACTAGGCATCATCTGCAGTTATGTATAAAGAAATTAAGAAGAAAGCAGAGAAATGAAGATGAAAGCATTTCATCTATTCCAACATTTTTGGAATAGATAATCCATAATGATGAAATTTCATTGGATCAGAGAATTTTTGGTAGCTATATAGTATGTCATCACATAGTTCAGTTGAAACAAAAATATATTTTCAAATGGGTTAAAGTTTATCGTGCTGTTTACATTATGTTGGGACAAGAAAAAGTTATTTTCAGAATAAAATATTTTGAGTTTAGACAGATTTTTTTTGATAATTTTTTTCAAAATCTGTATTATGATGCATATTTGAAAACTCTTCAAGAGTTTTGTGGCAGCCTGAAACTTTGAAACCCAAATGTGTTTGTTTGCAGGGTTTTTTAAAAATTTCTGTTTCATTTCAAAGAATGTATAATTACATGCCTAAAATTCAAATGCCTACAGAATATTTCCTCCAATACAATCCTACTAAAAAGCCTTACCAGCAATATTTTAAGGACATGTTGTTGAACAGGTTTGCAGCACCTTCTTATGAGGTAATGTGTTTTGAAATAGTGTCACAGAAGATGTAGTGTTGTGTGGTTGTATTAGTAGAGGTGTTGTGTCAGTATTGTGCTGTATGAGTGTAGTATGGCATGAAAGTCATTAACTATCATACTGTCATGTACTTTATAGATCCATCCTGCCATAATGTAGTTACGACTTTCACAGAAAACATGCAGATGTTTTTATACTGGATTTTTCATTGCTGTATTCATAGCATGTTTGCCTTATCTAACACCAACAAACTGAATTTTTTTTTGTGGACCTTATGTTTTGTAACAAAGAGAAAGTTGACATTGACTTCTTGAGCTGTGGTTTAGAAATATGATTTTTGTCAATTCCTAACAAGTAAACAAAAAAATACCTTTTATAAATGCTATTTAATTTGCCTCTATTGTGCCTGTCACTCAATTACTTCAGAGAAAATTACATGTTTTCAGTATGTTTTGAGAATACAGGTTTTTATAAAATTTATTTTTAACATATTCTAGCCTATGAATTTCTAATGTACTTGGAAAGATCATCCTTCTACAAACAGCCCATTGGATTTGAGCCTAAGGTTCATCCAGGGTTCAGATGCTTCATTACCACCAGGCAGGAAATGAACAGGTTAGACTTTAGACCAATATTGCTGTGCAAACAGCAGGGAAATTTGCTGAATAATATCTGATCTCTGATTCATCACTTACAATTAACATCATTGTCATTTGAGACAGCTGGAAGCACTGTAAACACCAGCAGTAAACATTTCATTTATTTGCTAGGTAGCCAAGACAGGGTATTGACATGGGGAGAATACATATGAGAGACTGGATAGATAAGATAAAAGAGGGGTGGGAGGACAGAAGAAAGGTTATAGAAATCACATAATAGCCATGCCACTGCAATGTTAATGTATTTTTAATTGACATGATCTTTCTGCGATATCTGATAGAGACTGAGACATCTTTCTGTCTCAATATGAGCATTCCCATGATTTCTTCTTCAGACTTGCACTTTCAGGAGCACCTGTCCTGGTATACTGCTTACAAATAAAAATTAGTTAGTGAATCAGTATCTTCACCTTTTTGCTAGGTTCTGAGCAAGATGACTTCATAGGCCCTGATCGTAGAACAGTTAGATGGGAGGCAGAAGCATGAATCTCAAGGAATGCGTAGTAAGCAAGAGACTCATAGCAGAAAAAACTTCGTATGACTCTAAGATAAATTTGACCTAAATGTTGTTCTCTTCCTTGTCCTGTAAAGTATTTTAAAAATGTATTTACACATGCACAGGTATAATTTTATTTAGGAAGAACTTTTCTTTTCTGTAAGAGTCCATGTGAGTTCACAATCATCACTTGTTCGAGTACAAACTATGACAATTTAACAAAGACAGGAGAAACTGTATTCATTTATCTGTTCTGTGGTCTTATTTTTACAGATCCTTTGATAATTAATGCTACCTTGATAGAATGGTGTCCTTATTAGTCTAAAATTAGGTCTAGAGTGACATCAAAGAGGTTTCCATCTCTTTATGTTAACTTGCTTTTATTCTTGTTGTACCACAATTCGTTTCTGACTATTCTGGTGTGCAGAACAAATTCAGTGATCAATACAGACTTCTAAAGGTTTTTGAGTGTCTGGACATCAGTGGGTTGATGTTTAGGTAGAAGCACCCACTACAATCCTTCCACTACAATCCTTCCACTCATCCATGGAATGACTCTTACTATTTTTATGGTCTGAAGTGCCAAAAGTACTAGAACATTACATTAATACCANNNAATAAAGATTTATCTGTGCAAGATGACTTTAATCTAACATGGATAGAGCTAGTTTTCTACATCTAAGTATCTTATATTTCAAATTTTATAATTAAGTGGAAGGGATTTGAGCAGTACAAAATAAGAAGGGTCTGATTTTGGAAAACTGACACATGAGAAGGACCTGGATATTCTAGTGACTGTTCAGCTGAATGTGACCTCTGCTCCCAAAAAAAGCTGTAATCAGTTGGAAGAATATGGTCCTGAAAGGAACCTTCCTATCCCTGTGAACAAGAATCATGAATACCATAGATCCTTCTGTATTTGGCTGTTATACATAATTTGTGAATGTTGTGTCCAGTTTTAGTATCAGTGTAAGAGACTATCAATCAACAAAGAAAAGTCATCATAATAATGATGGAATTGGAAAACACACTTCTTGTGAAACTGTTGAAGACGTTCTGTCCTTCATCTGTTAAAAAATGTTGAACGATGAATAACGAACTAGTGTATGTTAATAAATATTTGATTCTGGAACATGAATTTGGTAAAAGACAGCTCTTCATTCCATTAGACACAGAATTCGAGAGGTGAAAGTTGTATCTTGACATTTAAAGAGGAAAAAATAAGTTTTGTAATCCAAAGATTACTTAGCTTTTTGAGGCTAAGTAATCATTGGAAGACCTTGTCAGAGGTGTTTGTGTACCTTTGGCGATTAAGATTAGATATCCTTGGAAGAGGTAAACAAGAGGAGCTAAAAACTTGATTAAATATAAGAAATGAACTGTGCAAGAGATCAGATTTATATAGTGTTCAACACTTTTGGTGTTGTTCTTCTATGATTGTTGTATCTCATACATGAGTAATCTACATAATTACTCATACTATGTACAACAGTCATTCAGTCTTGATTTACATTTCTACTGTAGATTATCTGTGTAACTATAAAATTGTGCTCCAGTAGGCTTTCCGAGTGTTTATTCCACTCAAAACTCCACTTCCCATGGTGAACACTTCAACTGAAGAGAAGCCACCCTCAAGTCAGTAAATGTCTGTATGAACATTGGACCTTATGAGGTAACCAAGAGTGGTAAGGTCCAAAGGAAGAAGTGAAAAAGCTTGTTTCCTCAATTACTATAAATACCACATTCTAAATTAATTTTTAGGGCATAGTTTAAAAACATATAACAAAGCTGTATTTCCAATGGTAGCTATTTACCATATGCATTATTTCTTTAGTCAAATAGTAAAGTTTGTATGTAGCTATTTGAACGACAGGATACAGTAGGAACATTCTTTCCTATGCAAACCCTAGGAACTATTTTAGTTATTTTAATTAGTTTAGGGTATTTTTCCTAACTGTAAAAAGCCTCAACAGCCATACATGAAAGGGATGAAAATGAACAATGCTGAACAAGAAATATTATTGTTGTTTTATTTCTGTTCCACACAGTATCAGACATAAACTCTTGTTGGGAAGTAAGAGTGGCTGTCAAGCTTCTGTCCAAATTTATTTTACCAGAAGCTGTAGGTTTTAGTCACTGGTGAGTGACAGTAACACTTAACTTCTTTGCTCGCTAGTATTTCAGCACTCCAAGAACAAGAGTTCATGCTGGGAAGAACCTAACAAAAGCAAACAAATCAACAAATAAATAGATATGACTACTCAAACCTTATACAAAATGAAGTAAGCACTCACCAGTTGTGAGAATTTAGAAAGCTGATTTGTTCCTAAAACAAACAGAATTATTGCAGTGATTGTGCTTAACATGGTAATTTGGAAGGGGAAAGGAAGTGGAGGCATTATATCCCAGAGACTCTATAATTAAGGTTCATATTCTCTACTCCATTACTTTCAAGATGCGCCTTGAGTTTAGCAAATCTTCAGTATGTAAACTGTGGCAAGCCTTGAAAGAGTGAAAACATGTTCTAGACATGTGATTCAGGCAGGTGAAGGTAAAACTCTCTAGTGACATTAAGATATTTTATTATTTTGTAGAGATTAATCTCATTTATCCTGCCCTGTTAAGAGTACAAACACCAGCCTCAGAAGGAAAGCTGCTGTATCTTTGAAGGCTGTCTGTACTGCTGTTCCAATGCTCGTGTCACTGCTTAAGTATCTGATACCTGGTACCTGCTGCTTTAAAACGTCTGTGTGATATGTGGCCATCCATGTGTCTCTGGGTTTAGTTCTGGCACAGTTACTACTTGAAGCTGAGAACCTTCAAAATCATGTCTGGCCCAGTGATGAGGCTTGTCCTTGTTGCCATCACAGAGTACATCAACTGATTTTCTGATTTCTTTGCTGCTCCAGGAGTTTCTTGCATTACTCTCTTTGCTGTTGCTCTTTACTGGGTCTCAGAGAGGAAAAAGTCCTTAGGAGCTCTGGAAGAGAAGGTAATTTTGGACAATAAGAACCTGTAGAGTCATATTTCAGCTGAGTAAGCCCTTGTAATCCTGAAGAGAGGTTGCTTGCTGGCCTGAGGTGTTTCAGGTGACAGCTTAAAGAGAAAAAACACTAAGAAATTTATGTTCTGTGCTTAGTTCCTACAAGATGATGTCATGGTAATTTTATTCACTGAAGAAAACAAGGCTGAAAGAATGGGTTTTTTATTAATAAGTTATTAAAGGAGGTCAGTGGGATAAACAAACAAAGCTGGAATATATACTCCCTCAACATTCCTGTGAGTGAATATGAGAGAAAAATTAATGAGGGGGGGAAACCGTCTGCTAGGGCAGACTGATCTCAACACCTGGTGAGGTTTTGGAAGAGGAAAAAACTATCTGCATGCAGCCATTGCACTCAGGGAAGATATTTTCGATGTTTATAAATACATTAAGGGAAAGTGCAAAGGCAACAGGGCCAGGCTTTTTCCCGTGAGCCCCAGTGACAGAAAATAATATTCAGGAGTCATCTGGACATGGTCCTGAGCAACCTTCACTGGGTGGTCTTCCAGAGCATGAGGTTAGACCAGATGATCTTCATGCATCCCTTCCAACCTCAACCATTCTGTGATTCTCTGAAAAGGCAACAGATACCTATTCTCCCTGGCAGCAGTAACAGCAGTGTTGGTGAATGAAAGGAGCCACAGACACTATTTTTCTGATCTGGAATGTGCCTATAGGCCCCAAAGTCTCCACAGAGGCCAAGTCATAGTGCAGTGGCAAGGAAGGGTTTCTTCTTATTTTACGCTTGTTCCTGAACCCTAGACAGTAAATTCAAACACAGAGCAGGACAGGGTTTCTCTCTAATAGGTCTGTCAGGGCTGCAGCAAGGCAAGTTGCTATAGGCATTTTCTCCTGTGTGAGAACAACACGAAGGAACCGAAATAATGGGCATTTTCCTGGAGACACAGCAGCCATTTCAGAAGACATGGTACTGGTTTCAGTCATGAATGTCCTCTGTCTGAGAAAGACAGACAGACCTGCTTTCTTGGCGGTTCTTGGGCTAGAGCAATCTGACTCAGGTTATGAGCATAAGTGGTTACTTAGATTTCATTTCACTTTGCTGCTGAGAAAGACTTCATTATGTGACAATTATACAGCACACAGGAAACAAAAATGTTAGCAGCGTTATTTCTGTTTTACCTAAATTAGTGGGAGGAGACTTTAGGTCAGCTATTCCACTGTGAGAAAACTGTCCACTCTTCCAAAAGCTGACAGATGTTTCGGTCCAGCCTGCCTCACAGCTTCCCCAGGCTGCTACATATAGGCTCATTTTTGGTCTGCATTCTTCTGAGAATAAATTAGATTATTTGGTCTTTACTGATTACCCTCACTCTGTCTGCACTGCAACTGTCTGCTTGCCGTTGATTCCCCTTAATACAGTCCTACCTTGGATTGCATTTTCCTCATGGCAATTTCTTGTTTATCTCTGTGGAGGAGGAGGAAATGCCTCTATGAAGCTTAGAGGGCTTTGTTTCGAATGTTTGAATTCCTGCAGCTGTCTGCTCATGTTGCTGAAATACCACAGGAAAGCTGTGCCTGTCTTTGGCAGGTCTGTGATGACCGCAAGGGCTGGTTTCCAGTGTCTGCTCCGACTTTGGGCTCAGGCTGACAGAGACAGATGTGCGGCAAAGCTCTGAATCGGTGCAAATATGAGCAGGTCTGTTTTGTAAACAACCATCATTTCGTGCTTAAACAACTCAGAAGACAAATGGAACCATACAAGGCAGGTTCAAAGAGTAAAGTAATCAAGATATCCATTCATAATTTGACAACTATATCATTAGTGGTTTAATAATCACAGCAGAAGCCAGGGAAGGAGCTAGAAGTAGCAGAAAACGTTTCACAGCACACAGCAGGGACAGAAATCTCAGGAAGCCGAAAACAGAACTCATGCACATACTGTAAAATACAGAGGAGTTTTCAATTCCTGTAGAACAGAGAAGTTTAGCTGTGGAGGAAACAGATTTACTGCATTATTTGAGTGGAAAACATTCATTACTATAGAACCCAAGACGAAGTAATTGACACAAGAGTTCAGAGAATTTATGAAAGTGCTTTGCAAGAATGCATGACTCTCTTCCAAGGATGAGCAGATATTTTCTGAATTCACTTGATGGGTATTTCTTTAACCAGTTCCCCTTGCAGAGTTTGGGGATGATTTTATTGCCCCAGAAGTCACCACTTTTTGTTTGCACCCAAGAGCCAACATCTTAAGTAGTTTGATTGTAAGAATACTGATTGTAAGAATATTTGCTATATAGGATATAAGATAGGACAATATTATAAAATCTGCATTTAGGCTGAGACGACGTAAAATTGCTGGAAGTTTGCTACAATAACTGAAGTTCTTGAAATATTATCAAAAGACGGGCAGTAACTAGACTCCCTAAACCCACCTGATTTTTTGAGTTCTTGGTTATAGAATGGCCCTAGAGAAGTTACTGAAAATAATAAGCAATGTAAAGTTCCAGATGCCAGCCTCATAAGCCAGTGAGAATCATACCTCCATGTTATACAGAATGAGTCCTCAACCCAGCAAAGCAGCTATGTTGGAGCTTCTGCTTCAAGTGTCAGAAAGCCAAGCTTTTAAAAGAGTGCATGGATAGTTTTATTATTCAGAAAGTTGCTCGCCAGTGAATAGTACATGTAAAAAGGCCAAAACTAGAGCCTAACATCTTCTTTCCACCACAAACACCATGAGGAAAAGCAACTTCCCTCACAAAACAACCAACAGAAATGCTCTGCAGCTATGTTTAGATAACAAATGCCCTTGTTTTTCCCATGACTTTCTACCCTTCAGAACCCCATCTTCTCCCTGATATCATTAATTACTGAGTTCAGACTTGTCTTGCTTTTCCTGGACTATTTTCAAGATGTAATTTTGTTTTATATTATTCCTTCCTGACCTATTTCTTCTACATTGTAAACTCTTCTCTTAGTTTAATTAAACTTGCTTGGGGGTAATGATTTTTGTTTTTAAATATGAGCATGCTGAATCTGTGGTTTTCCTAGGCTGCTGCTAATTTATTTTTAAAAATTAAAAAAAAAAAAAAAAGAGAAGAAGCGAAAAAAAGAAAAAAAGAAAAAACAAGGAAGTGGGGTTTTCAGGAAGTTTCTGTTTTTTAGAAGGTTTCAAAAATGAGTCATTGCAGGCACCTGAAATCCAAATACATATATCTGACTTGTAAAAAACCATTTCTGAATGCCTCTGCCACAAATTAAGCCTTCATGGACAAATTTAAATTCTTTAAAAAACCTAAAAAAGATCCAAAGCCCTCTCTACCCCCAGACCCTCGAACCCCATCGTCTTAATCCCTCTCCCTGATCAAACAATATTAAACAGCATGAAAATGCTGAGTTTATATATTTGAAAGTGTTATGAGATTTATGCTTCTGAAAGATGTCAGTGTAGTGCACAGTGAGGGCAATGCATGGGCCACCAGGCCTCAGGGGGTTACTGGATTGTATTTTTCTTTCATAACATAGAGATGAAATGCGATCAGGAGTTGTATGGAGCTGAGAGAGGCAGCATGGCAAACAATCCAGGTGATCATACTGTCAGTACTACTTTTTCTTTCGCCAAACTGCAGTTTGAAACAGCCATTGCTCTGGGGATTCAGGAGCTGCTGCTTCTACCAGATGCCTCTCTTGGAATGCTGCTGCATCCAGTCTTCCCTTGTGGCACCCAGGAGCTGATGTACTGCAGTGAGTTGCTTGCATTTGAACTGAGTAAACTTACTTGTGGTCCAGGTCTCTGGTCTTCTCACTTTCAGGCGGACAAAAGAGCGTTAAAGGAAGAGCAGCAGTTGAAGAACATATGCATTATTGCAGAGAGGAAAATAAACAAAGTTTATGCAGCTACTCCCAGCTATAAATATCATTTCAGGAAAACACATAAAGGATTAAACATTGTATTTGTATAGCAGTTATTAAACCTAAACTAACTCAGAAAAGAGGACCATTGTGGGGAAGAGGGTTTCACAAATGTGTAGCTGAGAAAAGGATTAATTCACTGTCGGCCACGTTCAGCAAGCCTGGATAGTGTGTTGTTTTCAGCTCTTACCTCTGGGCTCACTTCCAAGCTCCTGAGACTGACATCAAAATGGGAATCTTGGATGTCAGAGCTCTGGAAGCTGGTATGAAGCAGCATGTCCAAACAGTTCCTCCACTGGCTGCTACCTTCCCAGCAGAGGGTACATCAGCATCTCTGCTGCTGAGCCACTCTGGGTGCTTCTGGGCCTGGCACACTGCACAAGTGTGATTATAGGGTGAGAAGGATTACTAAGATTAAGTTAACAGGTACCTCAATACCTGGCCTGGTCTACAGCTGGGAAACCAACTGTGCAAAACACTGCTTCCTTTTTTCCCCCCTTATGAATGACTTCCTTTAAAGCTTCTGTCTCCATTCAAATCTCCAACAGTCCTCTGGCAATGCTACATCCACTATTCGTGCTGTGATGCTGGAAATTGGATAAATGCAAAAGCATGAATGGATATGCCAAATGTGCTACCGCTAAACAGAAGCTCTTTTATGAGCCAGTGGCCATATTGCTAAAACAGCTTTAACTTCAATATTTGGATTGGTTGTTGAAAATTCTGTTTTAGAGGAGACTCCCCCAAAAAATCACATCATGTGGACATGGACTTTATTAAAATGCCATTTGGGAGTTTATGGTAAGGTATACCCCAGGTAAGAAAATATGACATTTCAACAAATTTAAACTCCAGAAAGCTGTGTAGGTAATGTTTCTCAAAGTCATATGACCAGGGCTCAAGCTCACATGTCAATAAGTGTAAGTGATTAATATCTGTAACTGTAACCGCAATGGCCAAACTCAGCTGCATGAAGTGGAAAAAATTGAAAAATATTTTATGTGCAAAAAAGTTAAGGTGGCTTCTAATTCTACATGCCTGATCTGTCATTCATGGTATGTTCTAGCTCAGGTCTCGAGCTGTAGCCTGGGATGAATGTAGTAAGTCTCTATTTCAGTGTAAGACAGGCAGTGCTACCAAAGTACTCTGAAGATCAAAGGGAGATCTGTATGTGGATGTAAATCAATGATACATTTCACTGCATTGTTCCTGGATTTGCAGTTGCAACTGTAGTTCTTACTGTATTTCTGAGTGTAGGCTTACTGGACATAGATTGTATGTAAATTACTTTTTCAAGTTTATCTTGGCTTGAAAGTAGAAATGGAAAGGCAAGACACCATTTAATTCTGTTGCACACTGGAGACCATAAACTCTCAACAGATACTGTGTCAAAAGCATAGCAAATATTGATACCCCCTTTTATTTAAAGAAATATTAAGTACTGTTTAAGCATATTCCTCTGAAGGAACACATTAGTCACTGAATGGGGACAACAAAAGCAAGAACAAAAATAAATGCATACCATAAGATAGTTGCAACAGGAAATAAAGTCCATTTTATTTTTTGCAGTTTTGCAGAGCAGTAAAAGTTCATTCTTTGCACCATCTGTATCACTGAGTATCAAGAGTAATAAGTAAATAGTATAATCACATGAACTTGACCTTCTGCCACGCAGTTACGTACATATCACCCAGAGATAAAATGCAAGCACAGATAAAATGCAGTGTTGTACATTAAAAATAGCTTATGCAATAACTCACACTCTATCATTTAAATAAATATAACTTTTAAAGTCCCAAGGATTTTTGTGAATTTCTACTTAATCACACTCATTGTCAGGTAACAATTAAGAAAGGACGTCATTATTTGGTTTGCAGTAATAGAATTTTGCTTTATTTTTGGTTGTGATAGAAATACTTCAGACTAACAGAAAAACTTCAGACTAATAGAAAAATGTGTCAAATACAAAGATACTACTAGTCAAGCTAGGTGTTTGGCCAAGACAAAACATTTCATTAATTCAGAAGTGCTTACCAAAAATGAAATGTTTGCTAAACATTGCCATTTTTTAATGATAGATATTAGAACATTAAAATGTGTGTGGAAGATAAGGACAAATCAGAGAAATAAGTTGAATTATTAGTATGTTTAACAGAAGGAAGTATGAGAGCCCTGGCAAAGCTGACACTCTGACATATCTTTTATCAGGCTTGATAGTAGAGGGAAAAATACTTGATTCAGTCTTTCTGTCATAGAGATTGATCCTGAAACTCATTAACCCTAAGCAGAAGGACCCTATAAAATACAGATTCCATATAATTACTGTGAGAGGTGAAACAGTGAAGAAACCTTTGTGTGGACACTAATTGTTTTTTCTGACATCTGCACAAAATGTAGAGAGCCAGCAAAAATTTTATTTTATTTTTATTTTCTATGGAAAAGTCACAATCTGGTTAAGGCTCCAACTTGTTTTGAGTGGGGTTGATATTTCCCAGCCTGCATTAACACACAGGGCCCACAACAACACATCAATCCCACCCCAGTGGCAGAGCCATGCACTTTTTATCTTCACAAGGATTTGTTCAACCTAAACGTTTTATAGTCTGTCTATATGGGTGCTTTGCTGTATTGAGACAATTTATTTTGAGGCAGAAAAGTAATCAGTGCTTTATTTTACTTGATTTAGGGTGACACAATGACAGAAAATAGAAGACACAAAGATTTATGACAATTGCTTTTTGTGCTTATATTAATAATATTCCTTCACAAAAGAGGACTTAATGACAGTGAGTTCAATTAAACAAGACATGCTTAAAAAGAGAATAGATTTTCATTAGTGGTCTTTTTTGAATTTCTCTGAGTATAAAATCATAGCCATAGAAGTGAAAATTTCTATTTTTTTTAATAATACCACATTTCCTTGCTCTGGATACCTAGATACCTGATATGATAGACACAAAAAGTTTAAAACAATGAAAATATCATACCAGTCTGCCCATTTTGAATAGGTTTTTCTTGAAAATCATGTCTTTGCAGTGGTCCTTCTCAGCCAAAGAGATGTGTTCTATACAGTGTAAACTACATATGGATTTCTCACTGTGATCTCACTGTGATGTATTTATCCTGGTAAATTTGAAAACTGGGATGATCCTGAAACACCTTATTACCTTTCAGCCACAGCGTGGATTTTGTTGTTAACAATCTAAGCTGCATATTCATTGTCTTTGGGCAAGGCATTACGCTGTGCTTTATGAAAAGTATTTAAGAGAGATGCTATACAACTGAGAGGAGAAAAACATCACGCGTTCTATCTAATCTGTGTCTGGCACTCATGAGGTGTTTAAGTGTACCTAAGCGTATCTTTTTAAACCTTGCTTTACAAAGATGGGCTTGGAATGGGTCCAGTTTCCAATTCAAAATATATCTGCTCGTGTATTAATTGCTTAAACAGCCTCAGTGACAAAGCCCCGAAGATTTGCTCTAGTAGTCAGAAGAATAACAGTCTTGGTGGGAAGGCTTGTGAACCCCCCCAGCCACACCATGGTGAGTCCCCTTGTTCCCAGAGCAGGTTCCAGCGCTGACTCCGCTCCACGATCACTCACAAGCTGTCCCAGGCAGTTCCTTTTACGCGGGAACCGGAGCGAGCTCTGCCTGTCGTCGCACTCAGTGTGGGGACCAGAATATTTGTGCGCTGAGGAAACGCAAGGAAAGGTGAATCATGATTGTCCAGACAGAGCGTGATTTAGTTCTTCCACAGAGAGGGTCCGCAACTCCCATTACATGGAGGATTATGCTAGGAATGTGGAATGGCTGGGAAATCATCTTTCATCTGCATTGAGAGGTTATTCAGAACATGAGCTAAATATTAAGCATGCACTCCACACAACTCTGGTAGGTAGTCCAAAATAATAGAAAGAAAAAAGCAAATAGTTCCCACTGTGCTTATGTAGTGATTCTGACAAGAAAGTCTGTTCATCATTGTGGAAATGTAATTATTTTCCTTCTAATCAATGAAAGAGGAATTGTCATGTTGTGTAGATTCACATTGTCTTAAATGGGGATATGTTTGCAATCCTTTTGCTTCCACACAGAGTATTTTACCATTCAGTTCTGTAACTCCACACTTCTTTTATTCCAATTAACCAGAATTCCTCCAGGAGTTCCTGCTCTTAGGCAAAACTCCTGGCATACGGTAAAAAATTAAGGAGTCAGTGAAAAACGCTGCCCAGAAACCAGTCATCCTGCACTGAATCTGGCACAGAAAACAAGAGTTGTGAAAGAAATGGTGGAAGCAGGCAGATTGCTTCTGTAAACTTCATGATGGCAATAAATACAGGAAGGAGAAGATTGAGTAAGGGAGGATTTGTCATGAGACGAAGGAATGTTAAGGACAGCAGAACACACAGTGAAGAAAACGACGTGCTAATACCCTGTGTCTTTGGAAATGCTGCAATTAAGAAAAATTGTACCAATTTGGACTAGAAGTTTGGGTTTAGTTAAAACAAAACATTTACTAATTCAGGGAGATGAAAGGAGAAAGACAAGCATCAAAATAACTGAAAAATTATACATCAACCCTGAAAAGACACCAAAGACAGGACAGTCTGGTGAAACTGCTGGAAAATCAGCTCTGAATAATGCTGGCCAGGAAATTCAGAAACATAGAAACAGTGGCACAGTTTTGGAGAGAAAAATATTCCACCACAGATCAGAGGTGTTCCCCAGCAAGTCTGTTTCCAGCCATGTTCCTACTTTCACTGATAACCTCATCATTCAAGCAAGATATTGAATTTGCTTCAGGTGAATAGTGGTGGGCTAGAACAGCAAGTTACGATACAATATCTTTACTGACTATACTGATCAACTCACAGAATGTGAGTAGAATCAAGGAAAGAAACAAAAATCAATCTGCAATAGATTACTGTGTTTTCTGAAGGATCTAATTTGCATTGATTATACTGAGGTCTTCAAAGATGTAAATGCAAAAGGCAACAGTAATTACTCCAAGTCAAAGGCACAACTACCCAGAGCATGTGTGCTAAGCAAGGGGAGCACTTGAAAGCAACGCTTTCAATCCATGTATGTGAAGATGTGGCTCAGAAAATCTACCTCCTTCCACTAAGTAATGATCTTTGAAGAGACATGCTTCACATAACAAGCGGGTTATGTTACCTGGGGAATGGTTGCTGGTAATGTGGCTGTACATCATTTGGACCAGACCTGGAAAAGCAGAACAGGCCTAGATCACAGCTATTCAATTTAAAGCACAGGAACATAAACTTGCATCTGTCTCCACTTGTCTGGTTAATCATACCCTGTAACGCAAACAACTTATATTCTAGTATTAGATCATCCTAATTCTCTACAAAACTGCATTTGACTGCAGTCCTGGTACAGTACTTTAAAACAGAAGAGATCTCTGGTGGGAACTGCTGTGACTACCCAAGTGACAGCCTTCATTACACATGGTTTTGCCTGCTATTCCAGTGCTGTGCCTATTAATAATGCATTTTGCTACCTAGATGTGCTTTTCTGTTTGGAGTTTGTTTTGTGTTCTCTGGTAACTGCAGCCTGTGCGGTGGAAAACTTGTGCAAAAAAAATTACCAGCCTCACTGGCATGCTCTGCACTTCTCAAGATACTGCAAACTTTTCTTTCTTTTAAGTACTCTTATCCTGATAAACATGTGACTTAAAAAAGCATAAAAGGAGCAAGTAATCTAGTTTATCTCTTTGTTTTTGAAAAACAAGCTGCGTACTTGTATAACAACATATCCAGAAAGGAACTTTGCTGCGTTTTTTAAATTTGCTTTTTAATGATGGAAAAGACCATTCATTATGTAACAGCTAGACGTGCTTGTCAGCAACATTATAAAAAACAGTTTGGATGGAAAGAGTGACAGCTGTATCCCTGATGTTAACTGGCTGTAAACAATTTAGGAAGAATTTGACCCTTGGTTGCTCATGGGATAATTCCCTGTCTTCTCAGTTTGCTTTCCCCACTGGAGCAGCACGGAAGGCCTTTCCATAACTCAGCGGAGATATATGAGGCATTGGAAATAGCCCAGGCTGGAAATGGGAAGCAGTTTGGAGACCGAGTATGACACCACTGCTGAGCTGATTAGGCCAGCTAAGAGATGGAGACGAGCGTGTCGGCTGCAGCATCACTTTGACACAGGTTTTGTGTTTGCTCCCGGGGGGACCCTTTACTGCCCTGTCACAGGCTCAGAGCTTGCTCATAGTGTCATTTAATACTATCATTCTGCCTAAGCCTGCCTGGTGACAGCTGCATTTTTCAGTGACATAGGGATCACCCTTATGAAGTGGGGCTTTTTTGAAGGTATAGGACTCAACATTTTAAAAGTAGATGCTTACGTTGGTGTGATGCCAGATCATGCCTGCACAGAAGAAAAAGCCCTAGCACACAAACTAACGAAGGAGATATCACTTTTCTCCTTACTGCTTTTCTATGCAGTATGAGAAGGTGGTTTTGAATTTCTACTCCTTGATATTTCTAATTTTGCTGTATCTAGTCAGTTACTGTCAGCTCTCTCAATGTCTTTGTATGTAGCAAAAACAATCAGACAGGTTTTGGACAGGGTTTTGTTTCTTTGGTTTGTTTTGTTTGTTCGTTTGTTGGTGATTTTTTTGTGCTATTTTTATAAAAAGAGTCCTCTCTGGGTCTTTTCATACTGGTGAGACCTTTTGGAAGCAATATTTTTTGTGCTTTCCACACTCTATATTGACTCTAAAAGCAAAATTAAGCAGCCAATATTAACACTCATGTAATTCATACTGTGACAACATGGAAGGTCAAAGTTGTGTGGTGATCTAGGGAACCACATTTTCTTACACAAAATTGTAGTTAAACTTTGAAGGTGATTTTCCTCCAAGAATGGCGTTTATCATTTATTGCATGGCATGACCTGCACAGGTAAGAATCTCTGAAATACATCATTAAATGTTGCTGTAGCCCCATGTCCAGGCATAAAACTCTCTTTGGGACTGATCTGGGGAAGATGTCAATAGCTGATTGAGAGCCCTTGTTAAAGGATTTGTGTCAGAAGCTCAGACATATTTTTGACAGAATAGATTGTATGATGGGCAGTATTAGGGGATTGCTTATTCTGTTTATTCTAGCAGATGCATAATTATTGAATATAGTACAATGTGATGTTCTTGGTGGTTTGTCTTTTCCTCTTTGAGAATTTATTTTGAGAACCCATGCAAGTCCTCTTCTGAAAATCAGCTCCTTTGGGCAGATGAAAGCATTCAGAATGTGCATGAATAGGTAAAGGAAGAGGGATGGACTGTGCACATCTACTCTGTAAAATTTATTGTATCTTGTTTTAAATCTATTCCCAGCTTTATTTAACAGTCTGGCCATGCCAGATATTCCCATTGTATCAATCCTAAAGCAAGAATGTCCTCTTGGTAGCTAACAGTGTGATGTCACAGTAAAGTGTGTTCAAGAGAGAAGCTTGATTGTCCTAATGAGAATAGTCTTTGGTGCAGTTCTTGAAAAGAATGCAAAATTCAGTTTGCACTGTAGGTACCAATGAAATTTCAATTTGTCTCTTTTGGAATGGGAGACTGCCTTCTTAGTTCTCTACTGCTGGGAGTAGGAATTCTAGCTAAGTTCAGGTAATTTTCTGATAAATTTTTGTTGCTTTTCAGAGGATGACAAGGCATCAAAATGGTGCTTAAACTTCTCTGACAATTCTCAGATCTCTGGCAGCATCTCTGGTCAAAAAAAGCTGTGCCTGGTACCCATTGCTAGGCAGCACTTGCAACATTAATTTAGGTTGCCAGTGATAGAAGTTCAATCTGCTTTTTTATCTGGTGTGGAAACTACAGACATGATATTTCTAGGAGCTATAGGACTGTAAGAGCATTCTTTTTATTGTTCCTTTCTGCATTTGTATGATCAAGTATTTGTATGATTCAAGTATGATCAAGAGCTGATTATCCAGTGTTGCAGAAAAATTGACCTTTGGCATATTGAAACATTTTGTCTCTTAGCCGATAGTCAATGAACAGCTCTGGTAGGCATTCAGAAATCTGGCACATGAGATGAAGGCAAAGCCATTCCTTCATTCTTTGAGTGCCAGATGAGGGCACTCATGGCTAGGTTGCTGCCCAGGAGATCTGTTGCTTCATTTGGCTGGATGCACTTACTGGCATGATCATGAAAATCTCCCAAAGGTCTTTTCATGATGCAGGAGGAAAAGTGGCACAGGAGATATAGTATGGAAATGTTTTCCAGAACAGGAAAATTAATTTACATCTACCTCAAAGTAAAGTAGGCTCTTGCACTACAGAAATGAATTTTTTTTCTAGAAATAATATCATTTCTTGCAAAATAGGTGGCCATTTCCATTAAAAAATATCTTGCTGTAAATTTCTTTCTGTATTTGCAGGACCTTTTTTTTTCTCCTTTTTTTTTCTTTTTTCTTTGGCTTTAGATTAAAATTGGTTAGTTTATTATAAGCCATTGGAAAGTTTTGATCCTTTACTGAAGTAGCCTAAATTACATGACCCTTGACATTTTATGTCAGATAGTGTTACAAGTCATAAACACAAACATTTTAAGAATAAGAAGCCTTGTCAGTAATTATGCACAGAAATTTATTATTACTAAAGGGTAATTTTTTTTTTAAGGCTAATAATTTGTTCCTCCAAAAAGTTCCATTTTACTACAGGCAGAGGAGCAAAAAGTAACTCCTTGCAGGGGCCACATGGAAAACCAAGTAATAGGTAAAAATCACAAAAAGAGCAAAGGATCAGATGATGTTGAGATGAGGAGATATGCAGGACCTCTGATCCAGAACACACAAGATGGCCAGTAGACCAGAAAAAGTCTAGACTAAGAGAAATTATGTAAACCAAACTTTTCCCTTTGGTAGGTGGGTAATTACATGATCATTGACTTGATTGAGGACTCAATATCTTCTCTCTGGTAAGTCGCATACTGTCACATTTATTTTTTTAGTACAACCACAATGATAAAATATCTCCTGATACCATTGTTTGGCTTGATAGTCTCCATTTTGAGTGTGTGTTATCATGCACTTTTGAGGGGATATGAGCTCTTCTGCTTGCTCATCCCTGCTCTTTTTAATGAAGTCTAAGAGGCTGAATGAGACATCTATGACAGGCTTGATTTTGTTAGCCACATAAAGCACCCCATTTGCACTAAATTAGAATAATGAAGACCTATACAAATTGTTCTGTAGTGCATGCTGGTGAAATTGATAAGAGAAGGACATGCAGAAAACACACATGGAAAGAGTAAACACAGCAAGGGAATTCAGCTGGAGTCAATGGATCATCAACAGATAATCAAACACAGAAGATAAATTTTTGCATATTAAATTCAGTCCTGATGTAGGAGGATCCAATTATCACTGGGGCTCATGGGAGATGCTGCCATAAAAACGTGGAATCTGCCCATCTGCTATCAAGATAAGAAAGAACCTGATCAGTAGCTCAACTGCTTGGACATATTTGCTGTTCTACACAAGCACAGTCTATTTGTCTGCAAGTCTCAAGTTCAGCTGATGAAAGATGTGTAGAAAAGTAGTAGAAAGTGCTGAAGCATTGCCACTAATTGTATTCAGTAAAACAGATGCCCTGGAGCGAAAAATAATTCCCCATGAATAGCTTTGTCACTTCAAGTAGATTATTTCTAAAGGTTATGCAGTATTCAATTAAGTTAGCCTGCATCAGAGCAAAAGGAGCACAGACTGCCATGTACCTCTATTTCAGTCCAAGGCAAGGCAGATCAATGAAAAATCTGACGTCCCTCAATTCATCACAGTGCCACCCTCCATGCTGGGGGACTGTTTTGGAGGAACAACCACCTATCTCAGTCTTGCCTGTACCATCTACTAGAAATGTTCTCTTGCGGATGATGCCCTCCAAACCTTTCCTGAGCTTTCTTTTGGTGCGTGCTAATTGGCATGGGACAAAATTCTGTTGCTATGATAACCAGTAGGATGGACCATACAGCACTTTAACTTGTTTCTCGGTCCTCTCTTGTTTAGTAGTTTATACTTAGTCTAGTGTTTGGGGAAACCTCCTTGAACCTTTTTAACCATACAAAAGAACAAACTAAAAAATTATCTTTCTGATCTTGTTATTTCTCACATTTTCTCCTGTATCCTGTGATGCAGGGTGACGGGGACCTATTGTAATCTCCACAAGTCTGGATGTCAGTATTTTTCAAAAGAATGGGAGTCTAGCAGACCTGCTCCCTGTAATGCCTGGAAGTTGCTGGGGGCTCCAATAAAAAGAAAGACATTAACTTTGGACCCACTCTTGAGCATAAATTATAAAATAAAACTAAACATAGTTAAGTAAGGAAGTTGTTAGGTCTGTCTGCTCAGTAATTTTGAAAATTTCAGACTCTAAGGCTGACAGTAAAGGTGTTTCTAAATGTTAAGGAAAGAAAAGCCCACCAAGTGCAGATATTGATATCAAGCCTTTTATTCTCCATTAATGGAAACCTGTAGAAAACTCTCTCCTTGCTTTCTCCCTTCAACAGGGAATGCTAGAATCTGAAATCCTACTGTGACGTTCATCAAACAAGGGGACAAGGGCAATTTTTCGCTGTAGTTATTCAGTGTAAGGTTATCTTTTTTTAAATGGTAGATAGCTCCCAAGTAACTGTAAAGGATTTTGTGGGAGTGGCCTTTAAAGGTCACTTTAACCCAGTGTAAAGTAATTAAATGAACTACTTGGAAACATGTTTTAAAATCTCATTAGCCACATTCATATCTGTCACACAGAAGTTTACTCAGATATCAATACTAAGCATGCTGGAGTAAGGTCAAAGTCTTCTTAGAAGTAAGTGCATGCAAAATGGTTTTTTTTTCATACATATGATAACAGGGGAAGAAATTGTCTCAGAGTTATTCTAGTTTAATCTGCACAGGCAAAAAACTTCCACATTTTGGTTTTATGTAAAAACTGAGTAGAGTGGAAAAAAACCCTGCATTCTATCCCCTTGTTACAGTCATGAAATCTACAGGTCCGTTGACAGGGCTGGTTGCAGGCACTCCAACATACTACAGAGCTCCTTGGCTGAAGCTGGAAAATGCAGTGAGGCCTGGCATAGGAAGAAGCAGGTTTTTCTGTATTTATAAAATTATTTTTAATAATCCCAGGTCATGTACCATGCAGCTTCCTTAACTAATTTTTGCATGTATCATAACCAAAAAACATGCCACCGTATGCATCGTGTGTGGTATACTCAAGTTTACTGCATTTTCTGTATGTTTCTGATGCACCTGCATCTCAGCTAAACAGCAAGTTCACTGCAGAAGGTTTTGTGCAGCTTGATTTCTCCAGAATGTGCCAAATGCTCTTGGTGACAATTGAAATTGTCCTCATTAATTTTCATCAGAGTTGCAGAGTGTGTTTGCCATGGTGGAGTCAGATAAACTGAGACAGAGAAGTGACCTGGAGCTTGCCAGAAGGAATGAGTGGTGAAAGTTGCCTCAGAAATATTTATTCTGTGAGTCACTCCAGCAGTGTGTCCCACACTCACTAGTCTATTGATGTTAAGTGTGGGTTTTCTTAACGCTGTATTTGTTTCCAGAGCCATGGGGGTATTTTATGTGAGGAACTCAGCATTTAGTTTTGATGATGGAAGTTGTTAGCCTTTATGATTTTAAAATAAATCTTAGAATCACATTCACATGGCACAAAGCAGTGGCAGATTAAACTTTCCGAATTTTAATATAAGGCAACAGTCTTATGATGCTCCGGGATATGAAATAGGATTGTTACACTGTTTGACACAGACGTACTGTGACATCTATGAGAAAGTAATTCCCAAATCTGTTAGAGATATATTATGTGGAAATAAAGTGATCAAATATTCCAGGGACACTTCCAATCACATTTGTTACACTGATAGGTAGAAATGCTGCCTGATGCTTAAGGGCTCTCTCTAGTTTCCAGAGAGTAAGAGAAGGATTTGTGTCAAATCTCCTCAACTGAAGTCAGCAGGAGGAGGACAACAACCACCAGTATGTGGAAAGGTACTCTGCTTTGTCCCTGGTACAGGGAAATGGTTAAGTACCCTTTCTTTGCTGTACATTTCCCTGCTGACCAGACTTTTGCTGCTGCTCTTTTGTAGTTTTTTCCCAACAAAATTATCACCAGCTTGTAGGTAGCAGAAAGTTAGACACATCTAATCAGAAAACATATGTAAATTAAAAGTTTCAGTCCAAATTTTTTTGTTGTTGTTGTTTTGATGCTTGTTTTTCTAATGTATTTGTTTTAATGGCAGCTTAAAATTGATGTTTGAAATAGGTAAGTATTATAAAATCACTTTGGAAAGTGGAGTTCCTTTGCTCAAATGGCAGCTTCTATAATTAATCAATTTATGGTCTTTTAAAACATGGAAATTCCATCTCTGTTATCTCTGTGAACAGTCATTAAAATGCAAGGATACCAGCAGAGCTTGGCAAACTGGATCAGTGTGTCACAGAACAATGAAAAAAACACCAACAAAATCACAAAATTGTCACTTTTTTTTTCCCCCATTAGTATTATTTTTTGTTTGCTTTTTTCTTTTATAACACCATATAAAGCTCCACATTCCTGCTTATCATCCCAGCTTGTCACCCAGTCTCCTTCTCTCAAACACACAATGATGAAAAATTAGAGAACCTGCAACCCTTGATACTCCCTGAAGTGGGAACAAGTGCTCCTTTCGATGCCTTACCAAATGAGAAAATGAAGTGATGAAATCTTTCCCACCTTGACTTTGCACTGGTTGCTTGGTCTTGCATGGTCTTTTTGGGTCGCTTCCAACTCGGGATGTTCTATGAATATTGAAAGAAAGGATTTTGCCTTTCCTGGGCAGCAGAGCAGGAAGCCTGACGTTAAATAGGAAAGGAAGGGATGTGCAGCGGTGTCCCTGGGGAAGGAGGAGAGCTGTGACCCCAGTGCTGGCCTGCGCAGTGCCCTGGGAGCGCGGCCTGGGCCCGATGGGATCAGCCGTGCTCCGCGTACGCATGGCAAGGTCAGCGGGGCCCCTCAATCACCGCTGAAGGAGGCCGTGATATACTGCTTCCAGGTCATTGTGCCAAACAAACTCTTAATCCCCTCTTTCCCAATCTATTCCGAACGAGAAGACAGCTGAGAGAAGCTTGGCCCCGGTCCCATCAGCGCAAAGGCCTTTCCCCTGCGTTGGGCGAAGCACCTTGCCTGTGGCGCACAGGGCAGCACGCGTGCTGTGCGAGCTGCTCAAGGGGAAGGGCACCGACTGCTCCAGACCCATCCTGCTCCCCCTGGCATCCAAAAAGAGTCACATGGCATCTGCTCTGTTTGGAACACCCCTTCACACAAATGTATCTAGTACCCACATAAACATAAAATACACACACACACACACACACACACACACACACACATATAAATATACATATACATGGAAATGTTTTCAAAACTATGTTTTTCTTTAAGAAATTTAATTTGTTCATCTTCATGCTTGTTTACAGAGGTCTACCTGATAACTAAGACCAGTTTGACTCAGTAACTCTTAAAACTGCTACAAATAGCTGGGAAAAAAATGAAATTCATGACTGAATTTTTGATAGCTTGTCTTCATACCCTATATTTGTTGTATGCATTGAATCTTTGAGTGTATATTTTGTTATTTAAGCTGATTTTTAAAGCTTTTTTTTCTAGTGCTATTGAGATTTTCTTTGTGCATATGCTTATACATCTTCACTACTTATGAAAAGAAATTAGGAAACCAAATCTTAAATCATGCAACTTTTGAACTGCCTGTGAATTAATTTGGCTGGGAAATAAGTTTGATTTTAGACATATATGTCTAAAATAGCCTCCCAAAAAGGAGTGGAAAGAATTTATTTACCAGTTTTGAAGTGAAGCTTTAACAACTGTATGAACAAAGTAGCATGATATTACTGTCTGCAGTACACATATCCCTTATCTTGATTTCCTTAGCCTAAACATTGAATCAGCCTCAAATTTTGTGAACTGGAGGTGCACAAGTAATTAAAAATACAGAAATTCAAATGCACGAAATTTAAAAACTAGATTTCATGTGCAGAAAGCCATTAGAAGACCATGAACTTCAACTTTGCTATCTGTCTGAGGGTCTACACGAAATTCAGCCTGGAATCTCTAAGGTTATTAAACCCTTTTCTCTGAAATACATCATATATTTAGCAAATTATAATACAAAATGTGTTGTGTTCAGTGGCATAGTTTCTTAAGTGCTAGTACCAAGGGTTCATCGGCATAAAAGTCACTGATTAAATTGTTCTTGATATCTTGCTAATGAAAGAAAAAAATTGTGCTGTGGGAGGAAACTGCTGCTGTATTTCTTCTCAGGCCATCTCTCTTCCACTGAGCTAATGGAACAATTCTGTGCTTCGGTACAGCAGCAGTGATTCCTGTAATTGCTTGCAGCTTCATCCAATAAATAACTTTCAGCCTTAAGACATTTCCTCCACTCCAACACACTATGTTCAAAGACATAATTAAAAAGTAGTGCTGATGTCTAACACGAGTTTACCCTTGCGAACAGCCATTCACCATCTGGAGGTTATGCTATACAAAGAGATTATCTAAAAAGGAAAACATACCGGTATTTGATTTTCCCTGAAAGATACAGAAATAATTTTCATTTGTTTGCTATAAATCAGGAGCAATTTCACTGTATACTCATCATACTCATAATGTATTGGTATATGTTTGTATAATAATGTGACTTGTATGACACTGGCTGTGCAGAAGAGATGAAAAATGAAAAGCTAGAAAGAGAAAAAAAACCAAGGCATTATTCCTGCTCCTTTAAATTTCTTTCTACAGAAGCATTTGTCTTGGAAAAATTATTATAAAAGGAGGTAAAACTTTCTTTACCCTGATGTGATTGCGTAACACCAGTGCAAAAAGCAAAAAGCCCAAACATTTTTCTTTGTTCATCTGATGTAAAACAATGTAGGGCAGAAAGAGAATTCTTGCAAATTGAGTTTTATCATTGGTCTCATGATACTTGATCCTGAAAAAAAGAAAAAAAGTCAACAAAACCTCTGGTTTCTCAAGGCTTGTGAAAAGCTTGTTTTTGTTGTGTGTTTCTGTTACCTCTTTGCTGATGTTAAAACAAAAACTGGTAGAATGAAAAGCATATTCTCAGAAGGCAAATAAAAAATGGATGATTTTAAAATATATTTATTTTTTAACTTAGAGTGTGATTTTAAGGTCATGCTAGAGGAAGTGATATATGACTTTTATATGCTTTGGTCTGGCCTTATTGAAACATGGCACTGCAGAGTTAGAGCCTCTTAGATGCTAGCTGGCCAGCTGGGGCAACCTCATGTCTCCCTGCTGCCAGAAGGAAAAAGTCTCGCCTGTTTCCATCCCCCTCACTCCTGCTGTGCAGCTTCATCCTTGTGTTTCCACAGATTTTGGTGTGCGGTTGCCACTCTGTAAGCTGATTTATCTAACTTGGGAGCAAAGGCTTCACCCTCTGCATTGGATCAGCTTTCTCTCACATTAGCAAACTGATCTGCATCACCACAGGGGCTGAGCAGGGCAAGGGTGGGTGCCGGGGAAGGACTAAGAACTAAGGCTTGAGCTAGGGGGCAAAGTGGTAAGAAAAGGAGATTTGTGGTTCTGGGGCTGGGAAGCTATTTGATTCAGCTGCAATAGCTGAAAACTTCACCCTGAGAAGCACAAGCACCTGACTTCAACAAAAGTGAATAAATCAATAAAAAACCTTGATGCCTGCTGCTAATAGGGCACTGATATGGGCTCTGAGGGGTTTCTAACTCCTTTCTCTTTACTGAGAGTTCTAACATCTTCTTCTTCATGTATATCCCCCAGTGAACCTGCCTGTAGAGCTCCTGATCATTTTCTGTGTGGTGAAGATAACATTCTTTCTGATGGCTTTTCTGCATACAGTTTTCATGGTAGCTGTAGAGTTAGTAAAACTATTGTAAGAGAAATTTGAGGTTGGGTTATTAATGTTTATTNTATATATATAAAATATAAAAACCCCCAATTATTTCCAAGTACTAAATAGGGAAGTCCGAGGAAATTTGTACTCCCCAAACACTTTTTTATTTTGAAACAAGACTATTCATGGAAGGTATGAAAAAAACCACCAAACAATAAACTTGCAATAGATTTCACATGCTCCCAGACAAAAAATGTGTCAGGTATAGAAACCTTTCTTAGTTCACCTTTTAATGTTTTATTTTCTCTCCTTCCTTTTCCCTCATACAGAACACTCTATCTGTGTGGGATATCTTTGGGGATTGATTTTTCACTTCAAGAAACAAAAAAGGCACAGTTGTAAATATTTGAGTGACCTTGAAAATACATTGATAAATGGAGAGCACATACTAATCACTGCTCTTTGAGGGATTATTTTCAGCTGCCTTGTCAAGTTGGGAATTGCAACCACTAAACCAGTAGCAGAGTTTCAGATCTCATTTCAAAGACATTCAAATGAAGGACTGCCAGTTGTGACACATGCCCTTTTATTATCCCGCAATTGATTGATATCTTGCTGGAGGCCACAGTACCTGTGAAACATTGTGCATATTTTAAACAATTCCATCTACTTCTGCTTTAAATAGCATAGTACTTACAATGAAAAATGGACAAAGAACAAATGATCTGTTTTTCTAATATATCATTCATTCCCAGATGTATAGATACCACGGAAGACTATTCAGGATGTGCATACAAACAGATGTATACATATATAACTGGGTAAATATATATGTATATATAAGGATGTTTAAAAGCACCTTTGTACTGACACAAGCATTTTAGAACATGTCTTGGAACAGATTTTTTTTTACGTCTCTAAAATAATAAGAGAAAATCCTGGACAATATGTCCAAAATGAACGTTCCTTCTATTATCACTAATTGTACTATAGGGAAAGTGTGAGAGAATCAACCACTGGCAGTAATTGTACATGTATATTTCCACAATACTAGTCCATTTGTTCCAGGTAATATATCCATAAAGGTCTTTCTAAAATTAGATTAGAATCATAGAATGTCCTGGATCAAAAGGGACCTTAAAGATCATCTAGTTCCTACCTCCCTACTGTGGGCAGGGACATGCGTCACTAGACCACGTCTTTCCAAACTCTGTCCCACCTGGTCTGAATATTCCAGGAATGGGGCATCCACGACTTCTCTGAGCAACCTGTGCAAGTGCCTCAGCACCCTCACAGTAAAGAATATCTTCCTCATATCTAGTCTAAACATAGTCTCTCCTAAATTGAATAAATTTCCTATTGTCCTGTCACTACATGCTTTTGTAAATAGTGTTTCTGCAGGTTTCTTATAAGCTCCCTTTGAGTACTGGATGACCAAAATAAGGTCACTCTGAAGCCTTCTCTTTTCCAGTCTAAGCAATCCCAATTCTCTCAGCCTTTTCTGGTAGAGAAAAGGTGCTTCACCCCTCCTCTGGGCTCACTCCAGCAGGTTCCTGTCCTTCCCATGCTGGGAGCCCAGCTCTGGGTGCAGTGCTCCAGGTGGGTCTCAACAGAGCAGAGCAGAGCAGAGCAGAGCAGAGGGGCAGAATCTCCTCCCTGCCCTGCTGCCCACGGGGCTCTGGATGCAGCCCAGGACACTTTTGGCTCTCTGGGCTGGGAGTGCCATGGCCAGGGCATGTGCAGCCTCTCAGCCAGCAGCACCCCCAGGTCCTTCTGGGCAGGGCTGCTCTGGGGCTGTTCATGCCCAGCCTGTGCTGACACCGGGGGTTGTTCCTACCCAGTATAGCCTCAGCACTTGGCCTTGTTAAACATCATGAGATTCCCATGGATACACTTCTCAAGCTTGTCCAGGTCCCTCTGGATAACATCACATCCTTCAGAAGTGTCAACAGCACCACTCAGCTTGGTGTCAGCTGCTAATTTGCTGACAGCGCACTTGATTCCTTCATCTGTGTCATTAATTAAGTTATCAAACTACACTGGTCTCAGTATAGACCCTTGAGGGACACCACTAGTCACTGATGTCCCTCAGGACTCTGAGCAGTTAACCATTAACCTCTGGATGTGACCATCCAACCATTTTTGTATCCAACAGTCCACTCAGTGAGGCCATTTCCCACCAATTTGGAGAAAAGAATGTTGTGGGGGACTATGTCAAAGGCTTTAGAGGTGTCAAAGGCTTTAGAGAAATCCAGAATAAATGACATTTGGACCCCTGCCCTTGCTCACTGATGTAGTCACTCCATCTAGATGTTCGCTAGGTTGATTAGGCAGGACTTGAAGTTTCACTGTAAGCATATACTTGAGTCTGAAGACAAACCTAATAAACACAGGGTTAGTTCAATTCTGAGTAATAGAGTTGCTGCCTTGCCAGAGAATTAATACAAGAAAAATGCTTGATGAGCTGTGCCGGTTAATGGCATTGGATTTACCATCCCTGTTAGATTAAACACCATTTTACAGTCTGCACCTCTAACCCAGAACCCACTTGGTGGCCCAAACTTTCTTGAGCCAAGAAAACGTCTTCAGGAGTATTTGGTTGGATTTCAAGAGCAAAAGTAGACGCCTAATGTTTACCAGATGATAATTTATTAAACAATTACAAGAAAAAAATGATGGAAATCTGGCTTAAACTGTGCTCCATTCTTTGTTGAAAAATGTTTTATTGAATGGGAAAGCACTTGAAGATCATCCACTCAAAAACAAAGGTCTTGAAAGGTGGGCCTCTTGAAAGTTGAAAATTACAATAGTTTGAAGTGCCACTAACTATATATTTACACCTATGAGGACATTTCATGGTTTGATTCTGTGCCAGTGTTGATTTACTAGTTTTGACTGAGATAGAGTTAATTTTCTTCATAGAAGGTAGTATGGGGCTGTGTTTTGTGTTTGTCCTGGAAGCAGTGTTGGTAATACAGAGACATTTTCATTATTGCTGAAAGTGCTCACAAAAAGCAAAGGCCTTTTCTCTTCCTCATCCCACAGGATGAAGCAACAGACAAAAAGGAATGACATGGGATGAAATCACGATCAAATGAAAAATATTTACATTAAAATAGTCTCAACTTATTTGCGTTGTATTGTAAAATGTTCTTTGACTGATACTTTGACAGAACCAAGGAAGTTGATGGCAAGAATTCAGAGTTCAGTGCTGACCCATTTATATCACCACTCTGCATGAATCTCTTGTTAAAATTAGGCTGATTCTCTTATCTGCACTATCACTTTTAAGACAATAATGCTGCCAATGTATCTGACCTTAGTTTTCAGACTTAATTATACATCAAGGTTTTAGTTGAAAGTTATGTATTGTCTTGTCTAAATCAGACCCTTCACGTCCTTCATGTAATTGCAAAGCTTCACCTCAAAAATCAAGATTTTTGTAGATGAGGTCTCTTCACAAAGCTATTTTGTTTTATGTAGAATTGTCTTGTGAATGAAAGTGGGGAGCTTGGGAAAAGAAGAGTAAAAAAGGGTTAATCTTGCTGCCTGTGAACACATAGTGGTAAGGCTGAAGCAATCAATTTTGCCTTAACGAGCTGTCTTTGATATCTATTTTTAGTTCTGCCCCATAGGCAAAGTAGATAGAAACACACTTAGAACAGAAATATTTCCTGCATATATAAGGCAAATATCAGTCCTGTAAGGACCTGTTGGGAGTTGGCTAGAGAGCTTATACATACTGTTCTTGTGCAAATACTTTTTTACTACATTTTTAAAGATTAGCTCAAAGTTAAATATCAACAATAACTTATGTGGAATTTTCCATTCCTTTTTATCAGCTCTTCCAGTCAGTTTTGTTGATACAAATTCATGAGGCCAAAAAATTATCTCTTTGGTCTCCCTGAACAGGTGACTGGTATGTGAGTGAGTGAGATCCATGTTGCATGACTGACATGGACCTCGCTGACCCTCATGGCACGTGCACTGGAGAGATGCTGTGTCCATACATGGTGGGCATTTGAGCTGTCAAACATATAGATGTCTAGGTGGCTGCACAGCCCTACAGTCAGCAACCAAACTAAGCTGAGTGCAGAAGGAGGCAGATTTCTCCACAGGGCAAGCTGGTGAGGAATAGAGAGAGACTTGAGACTGATCAGAAACATCAGAGTGCTAATGGACAGATAAAGGGCCTACAGAAAGCAGGGAGGCAAAAGCCTCCATTAGTAGGAGGGAGAAATGTCTTACAGCCTTAACATGTCAAAAGCAGGTTTACCCAAGCATGGCTTATTTCCCTCTCCCCATTTTTTTAAATGAATTTATGCTTTCCTATACCATATGCAACAGTGGTAATACACAGCTATCTAAAAATACCTTGTGTGTTTTGTATGGAAACCCATGTTTGCAGCTGCTGCCAGTGTTGGAATTCAGGATTGGAACAATCACTCCACTGCAGTGGTTTTCACATGGTGGTCTAGTCTAAACTTCTGTCTGCCACCTATACCAGCGAGCAGACATAAAACATAGACAAAAGTACACACATATCTGTGTCACATTAACCAAACTTCTTGTCATGGTTCAACCCCAGCTGACAAATCAGCTCCATACAGTTGCTTACTCTCTCCCTCTTGTAGGAACAGAGGAGAGAGCCAGAAAGGTAAAGCTGAAAAATCATTCATGGGCTGAGATAAAGAGAGTTTAATAAAATAAATATATCAAAAGGCACATACTCAAGCAAAGCAAAACTATGGAACCGATCATCACCCCCCACAGGAAGGCTGATTTTAAGCCACCCCTAAGGTAGCAGAACTCCATCACATGAAAGATGTATTTTATGTTGTATTGTGCTATTTGAACATTTCCAAATTGATTATATCCTTCTGAAACTGCACTAATTTATGCAAACTCAAAACTTCATAGACCTTCTTGCCAGACTTGTAACATATTTCAATATGGTAGTAAGTCAAACCACCAGTTCAGTTGCTAACAAAGATGAATAAACATTTCTGCTAAACATAGCATCCTGCTGTTTTGACCAAAAAATCAGGCTTATACTTAGGTCATATACCAAGTTTTTACCCTCTCTGTCTGCATTATCTGAGACAAGAGTGCATGTCTTTGCTAGGGCCTTATTTAAGGTATCTGAGTTGAAAATACTATCTATTTTCAAAATAAAGATGAAAACAATCTCTTCTGTTTTCGTGACCAGATGCACTTTTTGCAATAATGGAGGCAGCTTTGAGTATCTTTTTGGAGTAGTGAAAAAGATCCAAAGAACTGAAGAAAGTTTTGCTTGTGAGTCTTACCCACAGCAATCTTGGAAACATTGCCAAGGTAACGGAAGGTTTCTGTGCATTGGATGCCACCTTCTGATACAGCTGGAGGTTCAAGAAGCCAAAACGCCCCTAACCTATATAATGACCTTGTCTAAGCCTCTAAAAATTCACTAGCTAGCCACTGTCCTGAGAGGCTGAGAAAAATGTAGACTGAATGTCTCCACATTTTTTAAAAGCCTTTGGTTTGTGTCCAGTGACTCTTTGCCTTGAACAGATTTTATACCTTTTGTTTCCAGTTTTAAGATACAAGATTGCCTTTAACTAAATAAACTGCATTATGATATTCTCTGCTAATGATCTCAAATAACTCTAACCTTTCCCAGTTAGTTTTGAAAACCTTTATTTGTTTCCACATTTATGATAGAAGGATGGTACTTTATTTGAGTATTATAAATACATGTTTGTTTGTATAAATATATGTATACAGCTTTAGAAGATCCCTCAGTAAGCTAGTGTTATTTTCAGGGCATTAAAGCATATTATCATACTCTTCAAACTCTAGATAATTAGATAAATTAATGAATGCATTTAAAGCCTCAATATGCAAAGGTAAAGAGTCTACACAGGCATTATCCTTTCTTCATTGCTGAGGTGACAAACAACTGCCAATATGGATGCCAGTATGTATCAGTCTCCTTAGAGTGGAGTTATACCTAAATGCCTCTTGAAATCTGCAACATTCTTTTTAGATAATATTGTTTACAGTTGTACCTTCTGATGGTTTTCACCTAAAAGGAAAACATTTGATTCTCTAACATGGAAATAGGAGTCTTAAGTCCTTAGTGGGGAGACAGACAGAAACTGTGATCAGTTCTCACAGCTCTTTCTCAGCAGATCTAGTGCTCTGTTTGTATTATCACTGGAGAGAGAGGCAGAGGCAGAAACTATCTTCAGGAGCTATAGTTTAAAATTACCCTGTCTAATCCCAGTTTGTTATCCGGTGTTGTGTTTAAGGAGCACTGATATTTGGGAATTGTGTGCAGAATATGCCAAAGCCCAAGGTAAAATCTCATTGCCTGGGTATTCAAATCTGATGTCTACCACTATGCTTTAACAGAGGGTCAAAGGACCACCTGAACATTGTAAAAATCCAGGTAATATTAGGCAGACTCATGCAAAGCAATCAAACAGGCTTCCAGAGGCTGCCAATATCTGGAGATAAGGGACCTGGGAACTCTGGGAATTGCCAGGAGCAGGAAGGAGGAACTACTGCCTTTACTGTACTTCACAGACTTGCAAGAGCTGGGGGGAAGGGGGAGAGGGGGCAGAAGGGCTATCCTATAGATGTATTTTGCTTTATTTTTAACAGGAAATTGATAGGCTTTGAAAAGTTTAGTTTGTGTACTTTCCAGGCAGTTAAACTTTCCCACGGTCCAGCCTTACATCCACTGCATTTGAAACTGTGTTGTTTTACTTGAAGAAGCCACTGATCTGTGAGGCTGCAGCAACAGAACACAAATATTAATCTGCTTTAGTTTCTGAGGTGTCACAGAGTGACTGATAGGAAAGTAAGTATTTGATAGGGCTGTTGTAATGACAAAAGGTTATTTGTAGCTCTTTTCTAGAGAGAAGAAGATTTTAGGCCTTAGTTCTCCAAGGATTTGGTAATCTTCACTTTGACCTCTGTGGTGCTTAAACAAACAAACTCTTTAGTATTGGACTCTAGAAGCAGATTAGCATGCTCATTAGGCTCAAGATAAATCTTTTAGGCCATCCTTTTCAGCTTCACTAAAGGCTGTCACCACAACAAAGGTTTATCTACAGGACTACAGGCTTGGGACAGGCTCCTATAGAATCAGGACACCCTACATGGTGAAAAGCAGTGGCTCACACCTGCTGTGTGTTTGGAAAAGTCTGTGAACTTTCATGAGTTCATGAGCACAGAATGAAGGAGGGAAGCCAGAGGATTTGAACCCAGTCACACCATGCTGCAGCCAGAGTTGTTGCAGAAGGGATATAGATAAATAAAAAGGCAAAATCCTCTATAGGGTGGTGAAGATGGTGGCACAGGGCAACATTCATCACTATTAAATTGGTTTAATAGAATAATAAACAGTATTTCTGCAAGGAAATATTTCATTATTTAGAATAAGAGATGTGGGAACTCAGTGGGTGGGGGGAAATATGCCTGGAAAGGAACTTTCANTTATGATGAGAGTGGTGAAACACTAGTACAGGTTGCTCAGAGAGATTCTGTTTGCCACATCACTGACAACTTTCAAGGCCAGACTGGACAGGCTCTTCTCTGATTGAAGATGTTCCAGCTGGTTGACAGGGAGTTTGACTAGAGGACCTTTACTGGTCCCTTCCAATCCAAACCATTCTGTGATTCTTCANTTTATCTACAGGACTACAGGCTTGGGACAGGCTCCTATAGAATCAGGACACCCTACATGGTGAAAAGCAGTGGCTCACACCTGCTGTGTGTTTGGAAAAGTCTGTGAACTTTCATGAGTTCATGAGCACAGAATGAAGGAGGGAAGCCAGAGGATTTGAACCCAGTCACACCATGCTGCAGCCAGAGTTGTTGCAGAAGGGATATAGATAAATAAAAAGGCAAAATCCTCTATAGGGTGGTGAAGATGGTGGCACAGGGCAACATTCATCACTATTAAATTGGTTTAATAGAATAATAAACAGTATTTCTGCAAGGAAATATTTCATTATTTAGAATAAGAGATGTGGGAACTCAGTGGGTGGGGGGAAATATGCCTGGAAAGGAACTTTCATTTGTTTTGGTTTTGGTTTTGCTTTTTCTTTCTTCAAGAAATTGAAAATATTATTCAACTTTGTGAAGTTCAACACAGCCAAAATAAAGCCCACTGAGAATAGAGATGCCAAATAAAAATATCAAAATTCTTAGTTACAGAGCCAAAGAGTGGGTCTTATTTTTGTCATCATTGCAGTCAATTATGGGGAGTAGAGGGGTGTGGGCATTACAAGCCATGACCTTCAAGCTTTCTTGATAGTTCATTTTTAGTTTTTCCTAGCACAAACCAGGAACTGATTACTGGTGAATGAATTTTTCAAAATAATTGCCTACATCCGCTGAATTCTTGCTGTGTTGAGCATTTTACCATAACAAGCCTTAATTTGATTACATCATTCAAATTATCAAACTCTGTTAAACATTGAGTCCTTGCCAAATAAGAATGCTGGTGCTGCATATAAAATAATTTGATAGTTTCACTCTCAGGGCCTCAAGGATGTCTGAATTTTCAAATTCTGTTCACAGGTTTTGTAGCAATAGGGATAATGGTTTTAAGATAAATAGGGTAAATCCAAACTAGATATTAGAAATAATTTTTTATGATGAGAGTGGTGAAACACTAGTACAGGTTGCTCAGAGAGATTCTGTTTGCCACATCACTGACAACTTTCAAGGCCAGACTGGACAGGCTCTTCTCTGATTGAAGATGTTCCAGCTGGTTGACAGGGAGTTTGACTAGAGGACCTTTACTGGTCCCTTCCAATCCAAACCATTCTGTGATTCTTCAATTTTCCTACCATCAGAATCAAGTACAGAAGCCAACACATTTCAGAAAGACAGGTATCATATAAATCTCATCCTGCATTTTCGTTTATTAAATAGGAGAAAAGCACAGAAACAGAGGTTTTGTTCAAAGACACAAAACTAATCAAGAGTGGGATAATAGAAGTGTTCTGAATCCATCAGCCTAAGAATGTTATTGAGTGTAAGTACTGGAATTGGATAGATATGTCTCAGGAAAGGACAAAGAGTTTGTGGGTGTATGCTTGCAGTAATTACAGCTGTGGAAAAAGCACTGGTCTCCACCTTCAGTGTTCCTCACTCAACATATATGAATTTACCTTCCCAGACAACAGAGCAAACTGAAAAATTTGTTTCCTTGACAGCTCTTTCCATTGGTTAAAGGATTATAGGAGTATTATAGAAAACCCCTGCAGGATTCTGAAGGGTCATGAGCAAAAATGATGGATTTAAACAGCAGTGGTGGAAGGCACCCTACACAGACAGCTCTCTGGCCATGGTATCTTGAATATTTGTGACTGTTAAACTGGCCTTTGAAACTCCTTGGTCTACAGCTCACAACACAGCAAATAGTCTGGTCAGTGAGACAGAGTCATGTACGCTTTCCCCTGTGGCTGTCCATACTGAATTGCAGAATTACAGGAATTACAGAATTACAAGAATGCAGCCGTTTGAAATCTCTGCCCTTCTGTCAAGGTGACCACATTGACAGTGAGATATTTTTGGCTTTAAGACAATGGTCTCCCACAGCATGAAATAGTATGAAAGTCAAAATCTCACAGTCATAATACGGTCTGGTAGTTTCTCATCTCCTACAATCCAGGCCTATCTAGGAAAAATATTCTTGGTATTATAAACAAAAAAGCAAACTAATGAGAGCTGGATAATGTGGTGAAATTTAATTTAGTTTTATAAAGAGGTATTGTAATGTCATCTTTGAAAAGTGATAAATATCTTTCATATCTTTAAATGTCTTTAGATGAATCACAGTTCAGATTTTTATAGTTCAGATATTTACAACTTTGGAAAACACAGATGGATCAGAATCCAGAGAAAATCTTTCAGAAAAGTATTTTCTATAGTATCAAAAGTTTATTTAATAATTGATCGATCATGACAAGTAAATACATGAATGTCCAGAATAAGATGGGTCCCTGTCAGAAGTGTGTGTTTTGTTCTTGTACACTGTCTGTGCTAGTTCTCACTGTGCTAGTACAGAGCAGCATGTGCTCAGTGTATGTTATTTCCCCACACCTGACTGCTGATAAATAGCTCAATTCCAAGAAGTCCTTAGAGATCCACCACTCGCCACAGACGAGCACTTTAAAAAAAGCAGAAAATAAGACATAGAATTTTAGACACATTTATTTCTAATGCTACCTGCTAAGACACTTTAACAATCTTTAAAATATTTATTTGACAAAAAAATTCTTGTTCAATATTCAAATTTTTTTGTCTCATAATTAAGTAGTATATTATGACATTCACAAGAGGCAGTATGATTTTGTCAAAGAGGCTGATACTCAGTTGCAGCCTTTCTTGACTCATTTTTTGAAAGGACATTTCTGCTAGAGGAATAGATTCTGTGCTGCTTTGAGAGATCTGTTAAAATAAAAAAAAACTGGCTTATGGAACCTGGTGCTTGCTTAATGCCTAGTATGGTTTCCTAACAGTAGATTAAAAATAGCAGAACTTGGCTTTATATATGGAAATAAAAATTGCCATCATGGAAGGAAATCTTTCTGCTTTGACAGTGTTATTTTGAATAGATTCTTTTATAAGTGAGATGTTACCTGGTTGGGGTTTTATTGGGTTTTTTGTTTTTTTTTTATCACAACATGAAACTCAAAAAGGTGTTGGCCTTTTATTTTAAGTGGAGGAACTGAAATGTAAATGGTGATACTTATCTAAAATTGCTGCAAGCTGTCTGCTAAGTGAAGGCCAAAACTGCATTATCAGGGCTCTAAAATTAGACATATATGCTTTCATTTCTGTTTGGGCTTTTTCATAAGCATACTCACATTCAAAATGCCTCCTGATTGCACTAAGACAAATGTAAGCTGCATTTCTAAATATCAGTGTTTTCCTGCTAAAATATAGCTGTCCTGTCCTTGCCATCTGCAGACAGAATACTAAGACAGATGATATCTTGGCACTATTTCAAAATAAACTTTGCTGACAGAAGCATTCAGCTGTGCTCATACAATCCACTGCCTGTCACATATGTATGAGTCCTATATTAAATGTTCTGAATCTTTTTCTCACAGGATAAGAGCCTGAAACAAAGTAGAATTTACACTGTGTACTTGGAGAAGAGATCGTATTCTTTTTCACTCTCAGAAAACTTGAACAAAAACCTCAGAGACAAATGGTCTTGATCAGGTGATTCTGGCAGATCTGATCACCCAAATGCCCCAAACTGCCTTTTAGAGTGTTCAATCCATTGGCTCAATATGAAGAAAGTTGATATCCACGTCCTTTCTCTACCTCACTGGAGGTTTGTTAGGGGACTGATGAATATCACTGGT